>WBMW01004109.1:190370-213152 GCA_013396635.1 Penelope pileata | reverse complement strand
TTAATTTCTTCCTGAAATCAGCAGGAATTGTGCTGTGCATTTAGTAGTAGTATTCACTGTGAATTGCCTATTTTAGGGTTAATTTTACTTTTTTGTTTCAAGTCACTGTATCTTCTTAACTGAAGAAGAAAACAAGTTTATCTATGGAAAAAAATAATGAGGAACAAGGATCAAGGCATCCTTAGCTCTACATCTACTTCACAGTGCACTTCTAAAAAAAAAAAACAGCAGTAAAAAAACCCTAACAAACAAAACCCCTCCAAAGCCAAAACCAACAAAAAACATACACAAAACCAACACACACTCATTGTTTCCTCTTATTTTTTTATACTTTCATCTTCACTCTGAGCCTCTCGGAAAATTTTTGGAGAGGGATTCTGTTCTTCTCAGTATTTGTGCACTAGTCCCAAGGGTTAATCCCATAATAAATATGAGGGGATAATAGAAATTATCTACAATAAGGCCAGACAATAGCATTTGGAGCTGAACATGAAGTGTCTGCAAAGTTCAAAAGTGTTTGAAGGGATGTATTTGGTGTGATTCTCAATTTGAATAACTAAAGCTGCTATCAAGAAAGCAGCAAATCAAACAAAGCATGTATTTTCCATGCTTGTGAGTAAGTGAATCCTGAGCTCATAGGATAGCTCAAATTGTTTGGAAGTGGAACTTTCTGCTGTATGTATTCAATTTTCCATACCTCCAAACTCCAGTCTATCTGTCCTTTCTCTCTCACCATAAATCCATCTCTGCTGATAGCAGGAAAAAATTATTATTGCCCTTAATGATAGAAATTCTTTTTGTGCCTTCTAAATGATTTTTCTAAATTTAATTCTATTCCTAGAAAAAGTGTTCTAGGTGAATAAGACATTTCTTCTGAGTTTTCTTGTACTTTTCTTGTTGTTGCTAGTACTTTTTGTCCTTTTGATATCATTTTTAGGGACTGGTGATTCTTATTTGCAAAATAATGCACAGGTATTAGTTTAGTGGAGGATGTTATCCAGCTCCCAATAGAATAATTTCTACAGAAGTTAGGAGCAAGTAAAATATCTTAATATCACAGCCAGTAAAACAGGACCAGAAAAAAAAAAAAGATTCTTGGTCTGTGAGGAGTGGGTCCTCCATTTAGTTCAAAGTTATTAGGACTTCAGGGTACTTAACAGGTTGATATTCTCATTTTTCAACCATACAACCATTAATCATCAAACATATAATGAGAAAAAAAGCTGTTTTTATAAATAAGAACACTTTTCTGATGACTTCTCTCTCTTTTTTTTTCTGTTATGAAGCAAATTGATGCTTACTGGATGTGGATTTCACTACATGGAGGACAAAATATGTTAACTGTAGGAAAGATAAATAAATGATTTAAGATAAAATTTGAGTGCAGTTCAGTATGATTATTTCTGTTTTAAAACTTTGCTTGATAAATAATTAAATGAAACTCTATACTCACTTGACTAAGCAAAGGTTATGGAAAATCATTCCCCATGGATTTCTCGTGTCTGAATGCTGCTGCTCACTGCAAGTATGATAGAAAAAGCTTTGACTGCAGTGTCCTAAACAGTGGCTGGAAAAATGCAGTTAATGTGCAATGAAGCAGCAGCCAAACACAAAATTAACTCCTCCTAACTTTAGTTATGTACTCCAACTGCAGCTGCTGCTTCAGCTTGTTTTATACTCAATAGAAAAAGATATATCTGTTCAAGAGACAGCTCATTGCATCGAATGGAGACACCATTATATTTTCTCTGTATGACTACAAATATAGCCTAGATACTTAGCCTAGATGAACTACCTTAGATGATGCTTCTCGTAGGTGGTAAACAGTTTAGTAGCAGATATTTTTTGTATTTAAACTGTGCAAACTAAAAAACAGTTATGATGTTATTTTGATTAAAAAAAAAATGTGTTAGGATGGTAAAGATATTTTGATTTGAATTAATACTGTGCTAGTGAAATACTCTGGGAAACGAAGATGTGTGTTTAAATCTGTTCATTGTATATATCTTGAAGTAGAAACAGCTTTATGAAATCTAAAAAATAATAACTAGACCAAATGGTCTATGTCTCAGATACAAAGTTGTCAGATAATAATAATCTGTGTAAAGACCCCAGACTCCATTATGATGTATGGCACATTCTTTGTATTTATGTTTGAAGAAAGAATAGTCATAGTTTCTGAAAAGTAGTACAGCATTAAGTAATGAAAGAGTCTATTATAGAAAGAATAAGTAAAATGAACCAGATGTAAGAGCGTAGATTTTCCTCACTTTCACCTTTCCCGTAACTGGAACACTAACTTCTAAAATCTTAAGATTTCTTTAATAAAGTTTCTTGCATATCACAAAACTCCCTGCCTTCCTATTCTTTCTATTCTTGTCCCACTTTTCCCACTGTAGAGGCCATTCTTTCTTTCCTGTTTCTCTTTCCCTGCTGGCATACCACTTACGCAATGTAACAATGAAAGGCAGGAAAAGTTGAAATAACCTAGTTTTTGAATTTCTTTTTCTTTGCAGAATTCGGCTGCGATTCAACCTTTCTTCAAAAGCAAGCTGAAGAAAACTTGTACCTATGCTTAGCTTTGCTATCCATGTTCTCTTTTACTGCAGTTTTTTTCTACAGTGATGGGAATAATAGGGGAGAAAAGGAAAAATAAATCCAAACATTATTTATGGCTCTGAACAGCAGCCTAAACATAGTAAAAAAATATTTTTATCATCTAACAGAAATAAATAAAATGTCCTGTGGAGGGCAACAACATTGTACTGGTAAGTTAAATGACAAATTATTATACTTACTGTAATAGCAAGATGGAGATTTGTTTGGCCTTGACAGCTGTCATGTAACAACTTGCGTATACTTCTCATTCAGCATTTCTGAGTAAAACATTTTGTACTGTGGTAATATGCCTGTTCTCTGTATTGTCAGAAAACATTTATTAACAGAAATTTGACTGCTAAAAGAGTCTCTTTCTATACTATGATTTTTTATAATATTTAAAAGCACTGTGTATGAAATGGATGTCAGTGAATACAACTAATTTTTTTTTTTTAATTTCTACAATTCTGCATGAAATGATGTGAATGATGGGCTATAACACCTATGTCTAATCGTTTATGACATTTCTTATGTGTAGATTCCCTTCCAAGGCATTTCCTTATGCAGGATCAAGGTCTTAGCACAGTTTTCTGCCTTTGTGAAGTTGTCTGTGAACTCTGCTTTCACAATAATTTGTTGTGAATGTGTCAAAGACCAACAGTGGACATAATTCAGTATAATACTTTTCTCTAAACTTTTTTGTAATTTTGTGACTCAGTTATTTAGTATTTTGACCTTTTAATCTAAACACATTTGTGATTAGATCAGATCAAATCAGACATAAATGATTGAAATAGCATAATTATCTTCACTATAAATTACCTATTAATTCTGCAATATTCAATAACTTTTTCATCCCCCTCAAAACAAAATCACAGAAAATCACCATCTTTGAATGATTTCCTCTGCCTTTATCTTTGTTATGCAATTTGGTGCATACAAGGTTATTTTTTTCTTTTTGTTTGTTTGTTTGTTTGTTTGTTAATGCAGTTCCACTATGAAGAGCTCACTGGAGAGCCTTTACTGCCATAATTCACTACTTCAAGTGATCTGCCAGTGTCTATACTTAGCAAACAGGGGGAGCACAAAACTAGATATAGCCAGTTTTGAATCCTTTTTAATTAACTAGAGATCTGCAACAGCCGTCAATATTTTTCAGAGTATTTAGACCAGATGTTCTCTTACATTTGCTTTAATTTTTACTTTAAGTGTCCTGACATACCACCTGTCTTACATATTTGTAATTCCCATTATTTTAGTAAACGTTTTCCCTCACAAACCCAACAAGATAGGATATGTGTATGTGTGCTTGTCTGTGGCTGTTTTCTTGCATTCCTAACTCCCCGTAGGGTTTTGTGCTTGTTTTAATAGCTTTACTTGAGCTGAGGTTGAGGTTTCTGAGCCAGACATCTCAAGAGAGTTGTGTTCCTCCTACAGACCTTAGATAATCCTTTTGTTGCATCATTTATATCCAAGAAAGGCTCAACTGCTCTTCTAACATAGATGCTGGTCTGCACCTACTTATGTTTTCAGCGGAAAGAAGTCAACTGATATGTCCTTATTCTCTAAAATATGATGAATAACAGCGAATTCAGAGCTTTGTATATGATCACCTTTGATGATCTATGGTAAAAAATGGCATCTATGCAACCATTAAACATGCTCTTTAGACTCCCATTCACAATCTCTTTAGGCTATAAGTTGAAGATTATCCCAATGAAATAGCGTAATGTTCCTAAACTGTCTTTTCTAATCAGTGTATCAGGTGTCACTGTCAATATAAGAGTTTTTACTCAGCTAGAATACAAGACCACTAGTGGGCTGTCTATACATTGATGCAGTGAGACAGGTTGAATATATCATCAACCCTACTTCCTCAGGACACCTCAGAATAAAATAGACTTATGTTTATAGTGTTAAAAACAAAACAGGGCATAAAAGTCTGTGAGGACAGAGGAGAGTAATCTATAGAGATTATCTATATCAGACTATATATCTATACCTGTATCAGACCCACATGACGATTGAAGGAATGGAGATGAATCCCCTTCAGGTGCCCATATTTCTAACTGCAGAGGTAAGATTTGAGTGTCACACCTCTCTGTATGTTCCTTAGAGCTCAAGTTTTTGTTTGCTTGTAAGGCCATCTGATGAAATCTATAGTTGAGAGCTAAAATAAATGTGATGTGAATGTTAGACTTTGAGTTCAAACTTGAGCTGGACAGAGTACAGACATAACAGCAATGCTGATGAAAGGTCTACAGAGGTATTTAGGAACCCGTTTCTCATTGAAGTCAACTGAAAACTTGATGCATAGGTGACTATGAATTTGAGTCAAAATGAACAAAAGTAGCTTGCCACAAGTGACACAAAAATCTGTGACAAAGTGGCAAGGCACTGTCTATCAACCTGCTGCTGTGCTGAAGTTGCTTTGTCAATAGGGAATAGAAAATTAATAAAAAGGAAGATAAGATAGTATGGTCTTTGGCATGTGCGAGGGAGCTGTTTTGTAGGATTTCTGAAGATTTTTACTGACTATAGTGGGCTGTGGATTGAACTCTCAGTGTTTCAGGGCAGAATTAAAGCCAATGAACTCTAATGCCTGCTGGATTCTCAGCATATCAAAAGATGTCTTTCTAATGTCTCCTTTCATTTATGTATCTAGAAAAAAACTGTAAATGTTTTTTTTTTGTCAGGACCACATTAACATACACAGTTAAACTTCATTAAAAACTTAAAATACCCGGTACATTAATCTAAATTATAGATTAAAAATAAATATCAGGTCAGTCTGAGGCCGTGATTTCCATAGCCATCTACAGTGAATCAAGGCCAATTTTTTAAAGAAGATTTTTATTTGTTCTTCCTTTACTAACTAATCACTAGTGATATGGATTTCAGAAACCATTAGAGATTATGTTTTAAATATTACTTCCCTTGAAGTTGTCTCTTCTAATGTACCTGAAAAACAGACATTTATTGCTGCTAACCCCTTTTGGAAATCTTAATCTGAATGACTCTAATTTCCATTATTTTGTAGACATTAAAAAACTTTTGCATTCTATCACTGGATATCTGATTTCAGTTCCTTAGTCTACAATTTGTTTTATTGTTCAGTACTTGGTTGCATTTTACTGCATTTTTTTCTTAATTAATTCATTTAGTTAATTTTGCATGTTAACAGAATTCAACAAAGTTGGTAAATTATGATTTAGAAACCTCAAATTGTTCAGAATAGTCCCTTCAGTAGAAAAGGAAAAATAATGTAATGAGAAAAAATATATGTTATTTGTAAGGGTGTAATTTAGTTTTTTTTTCTGGGATGTCTGTTTTTTTTTTTTCCTCTTGTATAAGGACAACTCACTAACTCCTACTAATACTTTCTTGTAGATGATATCCTGAATTTTAATGTTGTAACGTAATCTCCACAGCTGTGAATGCACATCAGCTAATATTTTAAGGTAATGCTCATTAAGATTAACATCAGTTAACTATAATTCATTGTTTGAATATTGATCAAACATATTTAATTTACCATTAGTGTTAACAAAATGATGTATTAGTCAATTAAGATAGCATTGACTGAGAATCTTAATTAGATATTTAATTATTTAGCCAGATTTGAAACATTCCTAACCAATAGCTTCAGTCCTTTCCCTTTATTTAGAAGATCCATTTTTATTTCAAGGAAAGATGTTCACTCACACATCAGTATGAACTGCATTTTGTCAACGCATGCTGATTTTCTCCGTATTTCCATTTATCTCCTTGATTTTAGTATTTCCATCAAAATTTTTACAAAGCCTTGCATACATCTTTTTTTTCCCCAGGCTGAATAAACCCATTGCAATGAGCTATTGCCTAACTGCAGAAATCTTGTCTGAAGTACTCTGGAAGTCATTCCTCACAGAGCCAGTCATTCCCTGATGCAATAGAACGAAGTAGACTTTGAAACACTCTTACAGTCACCAAACATTGTGAAAAAGCTTGTGAAAGCTTGCAAAATGAGATTGAACCCTTATCTGTGCCTTGGTTCCTAACCTAGATGCTTCTTCATTTATCCTCAGCCTTATTTCCTAATTCTTTTATTCCTTACTATCCTTACTCAAATAGACATGCCTGTTTACCTCCTACATCCGTGTTCTGGTCTAGACTAGTCCATTCTGTATTTGTGTTGGCCTGCGAATGTTGGAATTTAATCCAGAGCGTCAGACAGAAATTTTGCCACTGACTGCAGTAACGATTTTCTGCTAAGACAGATGGGGAAGGACAACAGACTCCAGCTTTGCTGTATTTAGATAGGAATGAAAAAGAAGGAGAAGGAGGGGGGGGGGAAAGAAAAAAAGAAGAGAAGAGAGATCATCAAAATTTTAAGTACATAGTTTTCTATTATATAACGTGAAACAGAATTAGAGAAGAAAACACCCTGTTTCAACTCTGTTTTGGGATAACCCTGGTAGGCAGCTGAATAGCACAAAACTGCTCACTCATATCACCTCTTTCATCCTCAGTGGGATGGAGAAAGAGGTAAAGGGTAAAAGCAAGGAAACATGTGCGTGAAAATAAAAATTGTTTAACAAGTGAAAGAGAAGTGGAAGAATAGACAAAGAAAGTAAAATAAAACACATAATGCAAAAGAAATTTCTTAGCTGCCCCCATGGGTAGACCGGTATTTATTTGTCTACTTCCCAAGCAAAGGATAGCTAACCTCCCCAGGCTTCCTCCTCTCTATTTTTATTGCTAAGCAGGATGCTATGTGACTTGGAATATCTCTTTTGTTAGTTTAGTTCATCTGCCTGGTTCTGTCCCCTTCCAGTCTCTTGGACATCACCCGTCTATTCACTGCTGGAGCAGAGTAAGAAACAGAGGTCTTGATGCTGTGCAAACACTGTTCAGCAATAACTAAAATTTTAATATGTTTATCTTTGTTTTGGTAACAAATCTAAATCACAGTACTATATGAGCTTCTATGAAGAAAATTCCATCCCAATCAGGCCATGTACAAACTGAAGCACATCAACTTGTTGCTTTGATTTCTATTATATATTATTATAGAACAAAAAAGGCTTCAAAACTGGAAAAAAAATCTATTCTGTTTATAGTCAATGTATAAGCAACATGAAAGATATCTTGTTTTCAGCATTTCTTTCTGATACCTTTAATATTTTGAGGTTTCATTTCATAATGGAACAAAATAATTCTCATGAAACCGAAGTTTCATACTGCTGCACCTAGCAGTCCTCACAACTGAAAAGAAATTAAGAAATCATTCAAAATGCACGCTGCAGCTGTATTTAAATCTGTTTTGTATTAGAGTTCTTTTATGTCTAAGTACATGAAAAGTAGATCAGATTAAGTAATGAGAAATAGGCATTGCTATATGTTTTAAGTGGATAAATTCTTGTATTTCATTCATCTAACTACTTCTGGAATAGCTACATATTTAAAGAATTTTGACTACAGAATCAGGATTCAGGTAGCCAAGTTAACTTTCTCTCAGTAAATATTTTTTTCTCTGGTTAAATTGTATTGCCTGTTTCTTTCTTTCAGGGGTAACTGCTTCATCTTTGTATTACTGTTACTTGATTAACGAATTGAATAGTGAAACATAAAAGAAGATAATTAAAGATCACTTATGACAGGAATAAATAATTTTTCTTGAGTTTTTAATGAGGTGCTGGCTTCACTTTTAAAGTCTCTGGTCTTCTGAATGAGAAAATGAATGAGAAAACTGTTTAGCTGCTAGGGACAGTGGACTGGAGCATGAGTGTTAAATACCATTACCAATCTCTTGATACTAAAGTTAATCCTATTGTGAAAGTTTGGCAGAGGAAAATCACGTTATACTTGCCTCATTTCTTGTATTTTTCCTCAAGGATACACTAATTGACATTAACAGACATGGGACACTAAATTGGGTGGAACTTTAATTTAATGCAGTATGGCAGTTCTTTCATTTGCATTAAAGTAAATTGTATTATGAGGTATACAGAGTAAGAAATGGTGAGGCACTGAAGAGGATACAAATAAAGAAAGCTGGAGCTTCTTGAAAGATAAACTTATGTTCTGAAAATTAAAGACTATGACAATTGCAAGTATCTACCATTCAGAAAGTGCTTTCAGTTATTTTGTTCCAATTTTTTTTTCTAATCTTCTTAAACTATTTGTTCATCATATTTTCTTGAACAGTCCATTAAATTAAAGAAAAGAATAGTATGTTAATGTAGCTATCACTTCAAATTTATTTTGTTTTTGTAATTCTCCTTTAATCATTCAAATATAGTAAATCCTAGAAATATGTGTTCCTAATATTTTTATAACCCTCCCAGCAGCAGGGTAAGGTTCTTAGACTATCAAAGCTCAAAGTTTTCGAATAAGAATCCTAATAAGCTTAAGAAATTACAAATTTCAAACGCAGCTAGAGCTCAGTTTTCATTTGATCTAAATATGAAATGACAAGTAAGTGATCATGTCTACTGTTCAAGGATTTTCAAACAGATTGTTGTCAGAACAAATCAGTTGTACTCTAATCAGGGTAGTATGAACTTAACCGTCAGTCTTACAGGCAAAACCTCATTTCTCACTAAGTAATTCCAAGCAATATCTATCTGCATGTAATCTTACTCTTTAAAATGGTATTTTTAAAAAATAATTTTCCTATTTCAATGATGGAAAAATATAAATAGAAACTCCAACTGTAATTAGATGACCAGTGTTTCTGCAAGCAGCTATTCAAGACAGCAAATTAAAATTATGAGATTAAAAATGCTTGTTTTGTAAATATGTATCTTATCTGATTTAAAATGTCTGGGATAAGATTATTGTATTTATTAATTATTAACTTTCACTGTTTAGACTGTGGGTAAATACCTCAGTACCATAGATTTAAAGAGTATTTCACCCTCTCGACTACTTAGATAATTTGTTCTTAATTACATCTATGCATTTCTGAATTTCTGATTTCTAAGTGACTTCTATGTTGCAGAGAATTATCCCAACCTACATAATAACTTCCTCTTTCAGTACTTGGTAGTAATAGTTGCTCCAGTTTTCCTCTCCCAAGGCTTCCTTGTCTCCAGGCCTTATAATTAAGCACAGTTTATTCAACATAATATTTTCTTACGTATATGGAATTAACAAGACATCTTGGTCAATGGCAATACCTCTCATGTGAAAAAAAAAGAAGTGAAAAGTAAATAAAAGTATGGAAAAAGCATACCTACTTATGGCTAAATTAATAAAAATAATCTGAATCATTATTTACCTTTGAAAACACTGCAAAAGTTAAAAAAGAAGCTGAAGCTCTGTGAGTAAACAATGAAGCCTGTACTAGCACACGTAGTTGATCAGAGAATATTTGGATATCAAAATTAAATTTTCAAAGCTCTTTTAAAATAGGAGAAAAGTCTGATCTGAACACAGGCCTTTGACCTGGACACTTTCCCAATGGTTTCTGCTTCTGCCTAAAAAGAGATGACACTCACAGTAAATCTGTTCCAGTTATCTCCTTGGAAGCATTATCAGCTCGTTTGCAAGAGGATAATTAAGCTACAATTTTTAGAGAAATAAAATCTAAAGCTATCCCTCACAAAAACAATAGAACACAAGGAAGAAATATTTAGGGAAGGCTTGGAAACCAGTTAACTTAAAAAGCTGTGTAAGATTGAAACCAAAACATTTTTAGTTAAAAACAGACCAAAAACACTACAAAGCTAAACCTTTAATACCTTTGGTAGACAGAAATGGAATAACAAATTATTTAATAATACTCAAGATAAAGGTAAGAAACTTCGTACTGTTGAGAGACTTCCATAGATTTCAAACACAGAAGTTTGTATTTAGTCCTGAGGAAAATCTAGATAACTTCGTGAACAGAAAAAAA
Organism: Penelope pileata; assembly: GCA_013396635.1. Classification (NCBI taxonomy): domain Eukaryota; kingdom Metazoa; phylum Chordata; class Aves; order Galliformes; family Cracidae; genus Penelope; species Penelope pileata. Next base: position 202,672 of record WBMW01004109.1, on the reverse strand, counting down.
ATTATTTGTGGATAAATGTTGTAGAAAAAAACTGAAAGTGATTGTCTCTATGTATTGAGTATAATCTAAATATATTAATGGAATAATTAGGAAAACACTAGAAAATGCCAGAACTAGGTGATATGCAAAGTTAAAAGTTGTAATTTCTGTATTTAAGGCTAACATAGTATCTCAAAATAATCCTTGCAAGAGAAATTACTGCACACATTTTCACAATTTCAGAGGAAAATGTGACACAGGAACTGCACAAGTGGTAATTGCCAATGAGTCATCAAGCTATATTAGAAGTGCAAACTATTTATGTTACGTTTTATTCAGAAATGTAATCCCTGTCTGCTGGTATTGCACTGGAAAGTGAAAAAGAAGTGATCAAATTCTGATTGACTGATATATTATGAACACTGCTTAATCAAGCTGAAGAAACTTCAGGGAATTATCAGGAAGGTATATGAAGCTCTTGAGCTACTTCCATTTTCTAACATACGGAGAAGTTTAAAGGATATTGCAAATATATTTTAAAGTGCACATAAAATAGATTTAGTGATAAATGTGAAAAATATCTTTCACTAGTTGCATGACATTTCTTCTGGGAAAACGCAGAACATCTCAGTATCTCAAAAATAAATGGCTACACTGAGTGTAATAATAGAGACGATTATGGAAAATAATTACAGAGGAAACCTCAAAAGAATATGAAAGCTATTTTAAGAGATAGACACCAAAACATTTCCATAGAGGGTTGAAAGAGAGTTATTTTAGTAGCTGAGAGGATCTATGAAACTTTCCACTGATGTTCTCTAGACAAATACACTGGATGAAACTCCTATACATATACTGAAAACAGTCAGATCATGGGTATGTGTGGATGAAACATATTTTCTGCCTGATGAGTGTGATAAAATTTGTGATTTTGTAGTCATAGAATTCACATATTAAAGAGCTGTAATATAGTACCTGTGGCTCTGCAGTTGAATCTGGATGATTTAAGATTATAGGCAAAGGAGCCAGATGTGTCATGCTGCAGAGGATGAACACAATCTATGAGATTGGTGCTGACAAACCAGTACACTTCTTTGCAGGGCTCATTAATAACATGAATTGTGGGGCTGAGGAGGCAGGGAGCACCAATGACACCATGCAATAAATGCGCAGAGTGCCATTATTGCTTGTAGAGAAGGAGGGTAGTGGAAGGGCTAAGATTTCCTTAGAGATGGTGCCTCCAGTATAGCAACAGCTGTGACAAGTAACTATGCCTTGTGATTTTGTGTTGTGACTGAATACATCAGAGGAAGAAGAAATCTAGGCATTCAACTAAATCAGAAACCTGGGTATCATGCTTAGAAAACAATCCCTGTAAGTTACACCAGTCCAGAAGGACAGGCTGGCAGAGAAGGAAGACAAAAAGACTGCAAATGTCAGACCCTAAGACTGAATTTAGAACCCATTAAATAAAGCAGCACCTGTTACTACAGATCCCTTAGAGACCCTGATCAAGATTTTTAAAAACACCTCAATGATTTGTTTTCCTCAAAATGCATTCTCTATAAAGCTCTCATTTTGAACATCCCTATTACATCATTCCTGGAGCCAGATTTGATGAGTTTGACCTAAAGATGAAACTTCATTAATTTATAGGTAGCAAAGGCTGTCTTTGATTATTTACATTTTCACAGCACAAAAAAAATAACACTTCTATACAAATACACTTTATTAGGTGTGCATCATGTGTTTTATACAATTGCTATAATTGTGCTCAGGAATTTTTGAATGTGGTTCTTAAATATTAAATAGATTTTCTTTTGCTAGCTGGAATCAGTTTGTTTTTGAAATACACATGAAATGGTTCAAATGCATCCATATTATAACTTAATCTGTATAATTTCATTGTCTGAGTTAATTTGATGTAGAGAGATTTATAAATACTACCTGTTTGAATCAAAAACTCCTCTGTATCAGATATTTCAATGAAAAAAAAAAAGCTGAACTAGGAGTTGAAAGAAAATAAAAATTTATATTTGATATGTGTTTAACAATGAAGTTCTGCACTAGTTATTCAATGAATAATGCAATAGATGGTGAGAAATAGGACTTTAAAGCAATTTAAGTCTATTTATGGGGAAAAAAATACATCCTTTCCATTTAGATGATAATTATTTTTATAAATCTGCCTGTGTTTACTATTCTGGATTTATTTATTTTTTTAATGATGATGCAGACCTCTTTATTTTTTGCCTGGAGAAAAAATTTGATAAGCCAGTCATCTTCTGCAATTATTCTCAAGAACCTCTTTATCTTGTTTGTAGGTGGAATCAGGTATGAGAAGATAAATGTTTGTGAACTTAGGCAGTTTTAACTAAAACGCCTTTTTTTAAAAAAAAAAGATTACTTTTTCTCCAAAAAAATAAATTTTCTAAATATTTTTCAAACTACTGTAGTTTAAAAAATAAAAATTCTCCGTGGACAGTCTTTTTGTTTTTGAGAGGTAAATCAATTATATTTTTAGGACCCTAATTATAGCTGAGTCTACAAGAACCTTAAAGACTGCATGATTGAAAATTAGGAAATTACATTTCACTATGATTCAGAAAGTGAATTCACTATGGACAGAAAGTGAAAATCATTGCTGCCAAACAGTTTCCCACTAATATTTTGAAATTGCCAAGGAATTATTTCTAATAGGATGTTAGGACAAATTATAATGCAGAAATTTATCTGTTCCTCTACAGAGTACTTCCAATACTTGTCAATACAGAAGACTCAACTGCTTGCATGCACTTTTGGAAGAGCTATATCATGTTCTAAACCTAGAGAAGTTGTAGCTTATGGTTGCTTATACAGAAACAAATGAACTGCAGAAAAGGGACATGAGAAAAAGATGCCTGTTGGAAACACCATTTAAGGCAGTGAGTCCAGATGTGAAAGCCTGGATTTCAGTTGCAGGGTTAGGTCACATATTCCTAAATTTCTATTGTCTCCTAAATGTGCAGTCACTTACTTCCATAAATATTAAATTAATTGCCATATCGGCTGTCCAATAAGTTTTGGGGAAAAAAAGCGAAGTAAAGAGAGAAATACAACTTTTTTTTTCCCCCCAAAGAATACACATGAAATGAAGCCCACTTCCCACCAATTTCAGTCACAAATACTTTAGAAGAGGACTTAAACATCTTGATGAGCCTCTCTTGTAACTTGAGGTATCTTAATGAAATCGTACAGTATTTTTCTTCTACATTTCTAAGTTCAGGAGAATTTTTTACAAAACTGAAGTATCATGCAGTTTTTCAGAAACAATTTTGTGACAATAAAAACACTAAAAGTATAGGCTACAGAATATTTTTCTTTCTCAGTCTTATGCAGGGATTACTATCTCAAGTGAACAGCTGTCTCCTGTATGGGTAGACCATCTTTCACAAATGAGTCTTAAGCTGTAGTACGTACCACAAAGTTGCTCTGACACTGCTTTTTCTGTATTCTGTTATATTTGCAAATATTTGCTGGGGATGTGTTTTTAAAGTATATCTCCAAATAAATAGTCAAATTCACTATGTCTTTTGTAGAAATGTTTTTAATATTGGTGGAATGACAGATAATATCCTTCTCTTGTGATTAGAGAATTGCTTCTCACCACATTATTTTCTTCTGCCTTCTCTCTTGTGGCAAATAATTTTATTGAAAAGCCTGTAGTAGATTCCTTTTTATCATGATATCCATTTATTGTTTAAACACATATATTTTTATGGGAACTGAAGAATAGACCAATAGCAGCTGTCAAGAATCTGTGACTACTTGAACAAACTTTTATAATTTAAGAGTTCTCTCTCTCTCTATATATATTTTTATAAAAATATGCATTAGTGCCTGTTACATAAAAAATATAAGCCTTCAAAGACACAATTAACTGCCAGGCATGAGGCATTTTAGAATACCCTTCTAGAATATCTGTGGCTCTAATTCTTACTGAAGTAATGTAAATCAGAAATAACTCCTGTAGCACCTGGGAAATTATAGCACTACCATTGAACCATAATTGAAATCAGAATCTGACAAATTAAGGAAATGCAGCCACCTCAAAAGTATTTGCAAAGTCTATAGAAGACAGAATTAAATTAATAAAAACTAATTAATTCAGACATGGGTCAAAAATTTATTCCTAAACCGTCTCACTGTGCCTTGGTATTGCTGTGTATTTTGTTGTATAGCCTGTTAAAGGACTCGGATAACACATCAGAAGACATAAAGAGGAAGTGCTGTTCTAGATTACTGTGGTTTTTTTTGTTGGTGGTGTTGCTTTTTGCTTGTTTGTTGGTAAATGTAAAGAGAAACATAAACTTCTGTTATGTTACAATTTACAAAAAATTGTACAAGTAATTGTACAAGTAATATACAAGTAGTTGAACATTGAACACATTGGTGAAGTCAGTGTAGGACTGATTTTTTAATTTCTTTTTATTATTTGTTTTAAAAAAATTTAACACAATTTCTAGTAATTTTAAACTCTCTGATGTACAATATCCAGGACATGTTCTGAAGAGATTAATTGTATAGCCTTATTAGTCACTTTGTATGTGTCCTGTACCTTGTGTAGTGAACCCAGTGGACAAAATATGATTTTAGTCTAGTACACTATGTTATTTTTATATACCATCTCATCATATTAATTAAAAAAAATATTTTAAACTTTAAAGTAGATTTATCTACATACTGTCTTGCTAGCTTAATATTCAAGTAGTTCCCCTAATTAAATAAGTGTATAGTTGCTTTTTGAATCGTGCTGTTTGCAAGTGCAAATTGCAGCATGGTATCCTGTGTTTGAGCATGATCTTAATGGCTCTTATAAATGTAAGGAGAAGTTATTTCAACTTGTAGTTAGGTACACACATTAGGATAATTACTAAAACAGAGTTGAGAAAAACCTTTTGCTATTATATATACATATATATATATATTTAGATCCTCAAGTTAAATGATATAGCTCTATTAAAGTAATCAAGCCACTAATTTCAGTTCAGCAAATGCTATGTTTCACCACTGGATAAACAAAATATAGTAAGAAATATCAAACAAAACTCATTTAGAGAACTGGCCTGCTGTTCTTTGAGCACTGAACTGCATGATCTAATCATGACAGTATGTGTCCATTGTACTGCCCAGAAAAGATTTCTTCTTCCCCTGGGGAATACAGATACTTCATGCTTCTTCAGTGTTAGGTAATTCCTACAAAGTTCATAAAACACACTTCTCAGAGTTTCTAATATAATGTTCCAGTGTTATTTCCTTTAATTTTGATAGCGGGAAACCCAATTATTTCTTTGATTTACATGGAATGAGAAAAGTCATCTAGGAGGAGACTAGAGTTGCTGTCCAATCTTGCAAGCATAGGGTTAGAAAAGCTAAGGCTAATTTGGACTTGCACCTGTCAAAAGATGTGCAGGGCAACAGCAAGGACATAAGCAGTGTGCTTTGTACTTCGTACTTTTTTACTTTGAGTTCATATTTGCACAGAAAGGAACTGTGTAATAAGGCTGAGCAGTATAGTCATTGCAGTGATCAAACTCAAATACTGCAAAAGAGAAATGATACATTTTTATCAAAAGTGTATACATACAGTATTTGCATTTGTGCTTATTTTCTTAGTTATTTTGGATGTCAGTGAAGATGAATTCCTTTAACAAGGTGTATACATACTGAGCTCCAATGGCAGATTCTCTGGAGATAAGCTGAAATTGCAATAGTTTACAGTATTTCTTTGCATATATTTTCATTATTCTTTCATTTATAGATAAAAGTGAATAGATCGTGACAGAGATATACAGCTATAATGGTTTTACTGTTACTAAAAGCATAGTCAACAAATATTTTTTTCTTTCTTCTTCCATTTCTTTCTTTCTTCCTTCCTTTTATTTATTAAAGTGTATAGTGCCCATAACAGTTTTTGGATTGACAGCCCTGAAGATTGAAATTCTCAATTTATCCAGAGAACAACTACCATGTAGCAGAGGCAATAATCCTTCCACACACCTCAGCCCTGACCAGGAGTGACCAGACAGAAGTTGGGGCTTCATTTCCATTCAATCCTTGGCCTCTGTACTTTGCCAGTGAGGAAAGTGATTAGTGCCAGCTAAGGGGTGGCTTTTGCGAAGAAGGTGTCTGCCTGTTACGATCAGTATTGACACCAGACAGAAGATAAATCACATTTCTAGACCTCCAAGGAGACAGAGCAATAGCAAGGACTACAGGCAGCATAAACATAACAATAAATTTATTTTTTGTACCTACCTAAAAGCTGACAAGGTTGCTTGTTGTCTGTACAAAGGCAACAAAATAAGCTAAATGCACGTTACAATAAATTGATGTGAGACTTTGCATGTACCCTTTCTCTATGCTTCATCCAAAATCCTTTGAGAAATTTCATTTGTGCTAATTGATGTTCAGAAATCACCTTTATAGCACAGAAACAAAGGAAAGCAAAAGGAAACTTGTTTCCTTGGTGTCTTCTTTATAAAAAACAAACTGCAATTCTTGTATTCATCTTATAGAATCATAGAATCATAGAATGGTTCAGGTTGGAAGGGACCTTAGAGATCATCTTGTTCCAACCCCCCTGCCATGGGCAAGGACACCTCCCACTAGACCAGGTTGCCCAAAGCCCCATCCAGCCTGGCTTTGAATGCTTCCAGGAGGGGTTGTCAACGACTTCTCTGGGCAACCTGTTCCAGTGTCTCACCACCCTCACAGTGAAGAATTTCCTCCTTATATCTAGTCTAAATCTACCCTCTTCCAGTTTATAACCATTACCCCTTGTTCTGTCATTACCTATCCTTGTAAAAAGCCCCTCCCCAGCTTTCCTGTAGGCCCCCTTCAGGTCCTGGAAGGCTGCTATCAGGTCCCCCCGCAGCCTTCTCTTCTCCAGGCTGAAGAGTCCCAACTCTCTCAGCCTGTCCTCGTAGGGGAGGTGCTCCAGCCCTCTGATCATCCTCGTGGCCCTCCTCTGGACCCGCTCCAACAGCTCCACATCCTTCTTGTGTTGGGGGCCCCAGAACTGGACACAATACTCCAGGTGAGGTCTCACAAGAGCAGAGTAGAGGGGCAGAATCACCTCCCTTGACCTGCTGGCCACGCTTCTCTTGATGCAGCCCAGGATGCGGTTGGCCTTCTGGGCTGCAAGTGCACACTGCCGGCTCATGTTGAGTTTGTCATCAACACACACCCGCAAGTCCTTCTCCTCAGGGCTACTCTCAAGCCATTCTCCGCCCAGCCTGTATGTGTGCTTGGGATTGCTCCGACCCAGGTGCAGGACTTTGCACTTGACTTTGTTGAACTTCATGAGGTTGGCATGGGCCCACCTCTCAAGCCTGTCCAGGTCCCTCTGGATGGCATCCCTTCCCTCTGGCATGTCGACTGCACCACACAGCTTGGCATCATCTGCAAACTTGCTGAGGGTGCACTCGATCCCACTGTCCATGTCATCTTATCTGAAAATATCATGATTATCTTTCTAAATCACCCAATGAGTTTGATATGGCACAGGTACCAGGATATCTATTTCTCTCTCTTTAGAAAGAGAAATGCTTAATATAGGTAACTTGTGAACTACTCTACACCATCACTCAGCTGTGCTCACCTGGCATCTTCAACCATCAGAGATGGACCACTTTCCTCTCTGATGCCTCAGTGCTGATATGTTAATAGGCCAATCTAGAAAATTTAAAGAGTGAGTATTCTGTCTAGTCGGGGGTAATGTGCCAAATATGTGAAGAGGAGTATGTATTAAGCATCCTGTGACGGGCTGTGAGGAGGAGATGGAGATGGCACAAAATGCCTTGTGGCTACACATAGCTTTAAACTGCAACAGCTCTAGGTGCGAATGCTCTTGTATATGGGTTGATCCTATACAGGAGAGAGTACAGGAACCACTGGTGTTTCTCTGCTAGAGTCATAGAATCATAGTAACACGAGGTTGGAAAGTACCTACAATATCATCTAGTCCAACCATCCTCCTATCACCCACTAAACTACTAAACCATATCTCTTAGTACCTCATCCAGACGCTTCTTGAACACTGCCAGGGAAGGTGACTCCACCACTTCCCTGGGCAGGCCATTCCAGTGCCTGACCGCTCTCTGGGAGAAGAATTTTTTCCTTATATCTAACCTGAATCTCCCCTGGCGCAACTTGTGGCCATTCCCTCTTGTCCTATCTATCTCGTCCTATTAGTTATCTGGGAGAAGAGGCCGACCCCTTCCTCATCACAACCTCCCTTCAAGAAGTTGTAGAGCGCGATGAGGTCTCCCCTGAGCCTCCTCTTCTCCAGACTAAACAATCTCAGCTCCCTCAGCTACTCATAACTACAACACTGCAGAGTAACAGCTCTTCCCATCCCTCACTGTGGCTGAAGAGCTGAGCAGCATAAGTTGAGGGCTGCTGGGGACTCAACATGGAGAACTATATGGGACAAATGGAATGCAGCCTAAAGTACTTGCAAGAAAACTGTGGTTACCTTCAGATTTATTTGAGGAGTGGTTATATATGTATTTAATGTTATCCATCTTGTTCATTGAAATCCATTCGGTGAGATCTACTTAAACAGAAGGATGAGAAAAAATGAGTAAAAGATGATAAATTAGACTGGATATTTTACAGAAGAAAAAAGTAAATCTCTTTCATTTTAATCGAAGCAATCATATGTCAGATCAGACTGAATGTACATGTTACCCAGTAATCTGTTTTTGACAGTGGACAGAAACACATGCCCAGAAAAAGGATAAATCAGGTACTGACTGCAAATATGCAACTCTGGGACCTCCAATACTAGATACAGCACTTTTGTATTTTTAGGGCTTGGATGAATTTTTCTTTCATATATTTGTCCTGCTGCTTTTTGATCCTAACTATGAAACCTACAGGTTTAAAAAGAAGCCTCTAATTCATGTTATAGGAGACAGTGAACAATTATCACTTATTTACCTTCTTCACGCTCACAGTTTTGTAGACCTCTATCATATCTATCATATCTCAGCATCTCTTTTCTGCAAACACTCTTCACTTCTGTTTTTTCTTCTGTGGAAGCTCTTCATGTTTGTTTTTGTACTTTTCAAAGCTGCTCTATGTCCTTTTCAAGGGAGATGCAACATGTCTGTATAGCCTCTCCTGTTGTGACCAGAGCTGCACATAGTGCTGAGGGACTGGCTGCACTGTCAATTTATACCAAGATATAAAGTTGTTTTCAGATTTGTTCTCTCTTCCTTTCCTAAAATTTCTACCACTGCTTGCATCTTGCATTGCTACAGAGCATTGAGCTGACATTTTCACACAACTATCAGTTATAACCACATCTCTGAGTAAGAAAAAACAGCTTATAGCCATTCATGTTTAATGTAAAATTAGGATTTTTTTCCTGAGTTCATCATTCTATATTTATATATACTGAAATGCAATTGCCATTTTACCTCTCAGTCAATCAGTCACATTACATTGGTTGGCTGGTAAAATGATTTATTGTTTTTTGTTGTTGGAAAAATTGTAGCACATCTTTTGTAGTTTACATAAAATGTAAAAACAAACAAAAACCTCCAAAAATTAAACAACAACAAAACAGGTGAAAGAGCACGCTCTTATCGAACAAGGAAGGGAGAAGACAGCGGGACTGACTCTTCATTCTCTAGGGGTTTTTACAGACTCTGTGTGCAGTTTCAGGCTGACTGTGTTCATACTATCCCAAAGAATGAGTGAAGCCTGCTGTCATGAGAAAGCTGTAGAGCTTAATTAAAATAACTTACAGTTTAATTAAAATAACTTACAGTTTAATTAAAATAACCATATACCACTGTGACTACCTTAGTGAGGGAAGTTGTTCTTTTTGCTTACTCAAAGGAGAGCAAAGCTGGCACATCACATTGCAAATACTCCCCAGATACTACCAAGATGGATATATGCTTGCCAACAAGTCTGTGCACAAATGCTCCCCCCCCACCCCTGCTCCACATGCTTCACCTCCTCCTTCAAACAAAAAAATAAAACATTGTGATGTTATTCTAGGGAGCAAGTGGGTAGACATTTCATGAGGCTACACAGCCAGAGCTAGAATTGAAATAAGAGATGACCCAGACAAAGAAGAAAGGAGACAGACGGTACATCAGTACAGGAAAACCTGTTCCTAACATAACACCCCAAAATATACATACACTTCTAAGCTCTCTCCCTTCAGTGGCACGACTTAAGCAGTTTTAATGAAAGAAATGACATATGAAAGAAATCAGACTACTTGCTCTCACTTAGCAGCATGCAGTTATGGATCTAAGTAACCAATCAGTGGAGCATTCTGTCTCTCACTAAAGCTTGTCCCCCCCAAGCAAAATTAAAGCTCCTTTAAATGTAGTTATTAATAGCAACAGTAACTGAAGTCACTTACTGCTGAGGCAAGAGAGCTGAACAAGTTCGCTGCTCAGAAAATGACAGACACTCTGTGCCTGCAATTGCCTTAGGAAGAACACTGGCAGAGTCCAAGGAAATGTTCATTAGCTAAGACATATGTTCATTAGGTCAGTTCAGTCTCACCAGACAATCTTGATTAGTCTTTTCCCTATAGCAGACTTACAAAACAAGAGAGGGAAAGGGATACACCAGATGTAGGGAAAGATTATCTGGCCTATTAAATCTGTGGTAAAATATGTCAAAGCAGGTGCTTCAGCTACCAGGGGAGCCTGTCGATGGTGCGAAATGTTTCCTTTGCACAAGGTAATGTTAGGTTTGCAAAGGAGTTTATCCTGTGTGCTATGTTGCTCACCCTGAGAAAGTGGCAGGGCTTTGGACTCCTACCTAGTCCACACTCTCCAAATGTTCTCTATTTATTTTGGTGTTCTGCAACTGCAGTTGAAGAAAAAAAATTTGTCAAATCATGCAAAATAATTTAGAAGAGTTGATGCTTGAGAAGACTGAGAAACTTTAGAGGGATGTAGAAAAGTGACAAAATGTTGGAAAGATGTATTGTTTTAATTTTAAAACTGCCATAATCTTCATAAAGTAGAGATATATTTTTAAGAGCCATCAAGTCTCTTTAACTCTGTTTAGATTATTTTCTGTTTGTTATCAGAGATTTTTTTTTTTTAGGGGAAAATAAAAGAAATAGATAGCTTTAAGAAATAACATTAGACAAAGATTTCTTCACTGAAACATAAGAATACTTTCCCAAGTGCTATAACATATCTATCATCATGAAGTAAAATTTCATTTTCCTTTCCATTTATTTCTTAATTAAGTTCTCAATGTATATCAAAGCAAAATCTCATATTGGCAACAAAAGAAATTAAAGAATTAATAAAACATTGTCTGAGACCAATGTTCTGGTTTGCATAATTTTGATATACAAAATTCCAATTTTCACCTTCTAAAAGTATTTACTGAAAATTCAGTGACCCAAATTTCTAGGAAAAGTGTCAATCTCCAGAAAATGTCCTTGTTTTAATGATTTAGCATTACCTTCCAGAATTAAAAATGTAATCAGAATTTTCCCATTTATTGCAAAGCAAAATTCATTCTTGACTTTCATACAAAGTTAATTAATAATCTTTAATACTCTTTCTTTTAAACTACATATTCACTTCAGTGAAAAGTGCTAACACCACTTCATTTATTTATGTTCCGCTCTCTTCCTAAATAGATTTTATCATTGTGCAGTGGCCTTGTTGTACTACTAATATTAGTTTTTCTTCAGTGGATACTTTATTTCTAGACTTTTCTCTGGGAAAAAGGAAGAATATGTTATACAACCACATTGCATTCTGAAGATCTTTGTTAATTATAGATACTTCAGTTACTTCAGTGTTTTGGATTTATGTCCTAGTTTCTAACAGAAGTTACGCTTCTCGTAGTGTCTAGATCAAGTTTTCAGTTGGTGTGTAGCGGGCTTCAGATCCTCGGTATCCCCAACTCCAAAACCCTAGGGGTCGGCCCCGAGTCTCTCCTGGTGCTTTCTGCCAGAGGCTCCAGGTGGGGCCATTTTCCCCGGCTGCGGTGTAGAGCACATTCTTCACATCTTGCCCTGTCCGGACTGGCCCAAGGGCTACTGCATGAACTATCTCCTGTTTGATTTGTTCAAAGGCTTGTTGTTGCTCAGGACCCCATGTGAAATTGTTCTTCTTTCGGGTCACTCGATAGAGAGGGTTTACAATCAGACTGTAATCTGGAATGTGCATCAGAGGAGGAGGTGACGCGTGCTGAAGAGGCCCCACTGTATAATGAGCTACTAGAGAATGAGAAGAAATACGCCTTGTTTACTGATGGTTCCTGTCGTGTTGTGGGAAAGC
>WBMW01004109.1:120966-189536 GCA_013396635.1 Penelope pileata | reverse complement strand
CTCAAGGACCTGGGTGTACTTGGTGGGTAATGCAGAAAGATGGGGATGTCCGGTGTGTGCCTCAAGGGGACTTGATGCTGGGCGAGAACAGCCAGTAAATGAACTGCATGGACAATTTACATGAGCGTTGGAAGTATGAAAATTGTGGTATCTAAACATGATGTAAATGGTATGGAATAAGGGGTGGATAAATCAAATGTCTAGAACATTTTTTTTGTTTGTTTGCTTTATTTTGTTGTTGTTGTTGTTTTATTTTTCTGGAGGACGGGAAACAGGAAAAGAAAAAAATCTCAAGGAAATACCCAAAAAGATCGTGTAATACCTATTGTGAATTTTCTGGGGGGGGGGGGGGAAGAATCACAGCTGCATAGTCCATTTAACACTATGTTATCAGGTTATTTGAGAACAATTCAGATTTTTATTTTGTTATGTTTATTTTGTTCATTTTGTTATCACATTTTGGTTATTATAGTGGATGTAACAAGTTAGGATTCTGACACATGACATAAAGTAAGATAGTCTGACAGCTTTGTTCAAGAAAGTGGCTCTCCACAGCAACAAGACAGTTATTGCTTCATTTTTTGATATTTGTATTAATATTTTGCCAGACCAAGCTATCAATAATTATGTTATTAAATATACTGCTCATTAATTACTTTGCATTCTACTATATGGATCTTAAGGTTTTACCAATTACGTGAAATGTAATTTCTAATGATAAAAACACAATTCCCATAGTATTCTAAAGGTATTTCAGGATCTCGAAATGTCAGAAAAAGAAATCTGTCATAGGTGATATAAAAAAATTGAACAGTCTGGTATTTGACAGGACAAGGATAGAAATAATCTCTACAGATCAGCTCCATTACTCAGTGAAGATTGCTTAGTCTCTAGAGGAAATTTTCTGACACGAATAGCCAATGTATCCACTTTGGTTTGATCTTGATTTGATTGTGGCCCTAAATATTGCAAAAGGGAAATGGACAAGAAGAAAAGCATACATACACTTTTGTGGGCATGTATTTATTTGTAAACCTCAATCTCTGTGAGTGTTTATAGTGAACAGTATCATACAGTGAGTATTTATGGTATTGTAGAATAATTTCAGTTGGAAAAGGCTTTGGGAGGTGATCTGGAAGTCCCTATTCAAAGCAGGACTGAGTTTAAATTTAAAGCAGGCTGCTCAGGGCCTCTTCTAATGGCATTCTGACTGTCTCCAAGGACAGAGAATGCAGAGAATCTTCTGATGGAGTGAATAATGTTTTTGTTGTGAATAATGTTTTCCCTGTGTCCATTTTGAATTTCCCTAGCTGCAAGTTGCACTCATTGCTTCTCATCCTCTCAGCCTTTCTAAGAAAAGTCTGGAGCACTCTTCTTCCATCCACCAAGGAGTGGAAGACAGCTGTCAGACCCTTCCTGGGCATTCCCAGCCCAATCAGTACCATTCTCACATCCTGACCTTGTGTGCTCTCACCCAATCATCTCATTGGCCCTTCACTGGACTCTCTCCAGTATGCTCTTCTCTCTTGTGCTGGGGAGCCCAGAAAAGGACACAGCACTTTAGGTTTGACCTCATCGGTGCTGAAGCTGAAAGGAAGGATCATCACCCCATACTCACTGGCTATTCTTTGCCTGATGAAGCGCAGGGGGCTGTTGGTTGATTTTGCTGCAAAAGAGTGTTGCTGGCTCATGTTCAGTTTGTTTCCACAAGGATCGTTATGTCCTTTTGTACACAGCTGCCTTATACAAATCAGTGGCAATCCATGAAACCATGGACCATGAAAACAATTTCAGAAATAAAGGATTTGTAGGAAGATCTTGGAATTAACCAAGTATAGTAGAAAGATATATATAATTCTAACGACTATTTCAGATTAATCTTATCATTAATCTCTCACAATGAAAAAGGTCAGCTAACAGAAAAGCACCATACTATAGAAGATTACACTATTTCTGCATTTATTTTTTTCCAAATTGTGTAATATTCCATTCATCTTTCCAACACGAAGCAAATTAAAGTAAATTCTCTGTATCTTATAAAGCTTTCATTTAGTTCAGAAATATAGCTTCTAGTGTTATTGCCTTTCACTGGGAGTTTGTGCAAATGTGTGGGCCTTGAATTATGCAGACTTACATGACTGCAGTTTTCATAGCTGTCAAGTTAAATTTGCTTTTTAAAAGCTTAAAAATTTGTTGGTGGAGAAGCATTTTACTTAATTGTTTGGAGGTCTAGGTGTTTTTACCAAAGTGGTTTTGTAAATAATAGTATTAAACATCTCAAGTGGAAATGAAGCAAAATACAGAATTTACTGCCAACTGTGACTGATTACAAATGTTAAGCTTTTTAGAAAAAAAAAGAATATTGACAGTGGGTCTTACTTCGTTTTTTTTTTAACTACCATTAAGAGAACAAATAATACTAATTAAGATAACAATTAATTATTAACAATTCTCAATATCAAATTGAGAAATTTTATTTGTATTTTTATCCTCTTCCTCTGCAGTCACTACACTGGACTACTTGGGAAGTTATGGTAGTAGTAACAACCCACCACTATAGCCACACAGAGTTCACACAAGGAGCAGACTGCAGCAGAAAGTGGCAAAATTCCTTGGATTCAGTTTGGGCACACTTGCTATTTGACTCGCTCTGAGTAGTGTTGCTGTCCTCTGTGCTTCCAGCTCCCCTTCTTCACATCCTCTGCAAGTAAGAGACCTGTCGCCTCCCTGACCTCATTCTATCAAAATTGTTAAAAGATAATGTTAGAAAGATATTAAAAAGTGGTCAGGCTAACCAGGATCGTTTTGTCAGAAAGTGTCCAGGAAGCAGGAGGCGCTAACAGCGTGGTGGTGATGTGGTTTGCTGAATCACCAGCAATGGACAGCATGCCACACTGTCATCTTTGAATAGCTTTTGTAAGATGCCATTTAACCTCTCAGTACCCTGAGCTCTCCATCAATAAATTAAGAACAGTAATAATTAGTGGGTATAGTGAAAGGCTTAATTAAAAGTTGTAAAATATTTTTGTGGCTCCTCTGAGAAGAGCTTTAATGATGCAAAACAGCATCAGGTGCTGAAATAGTAAATTCTTTAATGACAGGGCCTTGGACTCCTGAGATCTCCCATGTGGTGATTAAAGGAAGTACCATGAAATTCCATTGTAAAGGGAATACTAGTGACAACAAAAATAATGTCAATCAGGTTTGCCAGTTTGGGCCAGATACTCCTGCTGATGACTGTTAAAAAAAAAAAGACTTTTTTTATGTTGATATTGTTCAAAAAAGAAAGTTCTGAATATTCTTAGCCTATGCTTAAGATACATACATGTGGGTAAGTAGTTCTCATGAGTCAAAAAATTAAAAATATCTAAATAGATCTGAACCATAGTTTTGTTTATCTCCATTGCTGACTTTAGGGACTACATTATGACACTCCATCACTCAGTTTTAGATAAGTTGAAGCTGATTTCATCGCTTCTTGCATACAAAATGCAAGATTATTCCTGATTCCTATGAGGCATAATATGTGTGGCTCAAAAGTTATCCAAAGACACAGGTTAGGTTCCCAGTCATAGTTCTGCTGAAGTCAATGCACCTAATTTAGAATCTTTTGTTTATATGTCACTTGAGAAAAATCTGGAGTTGCTAGCATTCCACGACTAGGCCTTTGACTGCTTCAAAACCAAACCACCACAACTGCTTGCGTCTATCAACTTTGTATTCTGTGGAAATGAATATACTTTCACATGTGTGTTTCTATCTTACAATACAAATTGTCCATATTGACTTGGGCTAAAATATCCTAACTTTGTTAAGAATGTGAAATCTCCATATTACGCAGTCCAGTTCTAAACTACTTAGTAAAACTGGTTCTAAGGAAGGAAAATAAACCAGGCTGTATTTCACATATCTCTAATCAGAAAATATTATAGACGCAGAGAAAAGCTTACCTGCAAGATTTATAAAGTATTTTGTCTTAAATTTCAACATGGTACAAAAAATAGTAGAAAAAGGAAGGTGAAAACCACTCAAACAAACCAAAACAAACATGCATTGAAATGTACATAATCTGTATTTCACTTTACAAAAAATCAATAGTTATTTCATTGTTACTAGCTAACAACTAGAAAACCTGGTGAGGGAGAAAAGTTACCAAAAACTTTATAGAAAATCAGATAACTTTAAAGAGATGATTTTGTCCCTCATCCACCTTAAAAGTAGGAATCATGACTTGCAGCTATACTTCAGCTGTATTTAGTGCATTTAGAAAAAATATTAATAAAACATGTGCAGCTAATAGGCAGATTAAAAGGAGAATTGGATACATTACAAGCCAACCATTCCTTAATAACTAATAAATTTTTAATTACATCTTTCTGAAATGTAAGAAATTCTTCCCTCTACACACACTTTTTATGTGATAATATATAAATTAATGAATCTTTAAAAAGTAAGACATAGATCCATGGTAACATGGTTTATCTACCTTAGTTTAAAAATAACATGCAATGATCTTAGAAGTCTTTTCCAGCCATAATGATTATATGAACATACCTTTATTTATTGCTTTGTCACTATTTTGCATTGGACTGTACATGCCTTTACAGCTAACTAAAAGTAGCAGTTGTTCAAAACAAAATTTAGGTTTTTATCACTACGTTTTAGATGCATGTGTTATGAAAGTTCTTGGGTTAATATCTAAAATGTCACTATCTGGGACAAACAATTCTTATTTTAAGAAATGTAGTTACCATTTAAATACTAAATACTTCCTTTTAAAAAACTTTTAATCTAATACCTACTTTAAACATCTACATGGATGTTTCTCTGTTGCAAAGACAGAATTGCATATTGTCTCCTATTATCCAAAGAAAGTTGGTTGGCATTCCCTCTACTCTCAGACAAATTGAAAAGAGCCTTATATTTGTAGAAGAACAAGATTTTGGGAAAAGCCAGACATCATACAAACATTAGGACCATCTGTCAGTGAAAACTGTTCAGTTGCTACATAGTGACACAGGATGGTTCATCAGAGATTTGCACTGGCAGATGGTAAACCTTATAAAAATTACATGTGTGATGTTTACTTTTAGTTTCCTTTTAAATTGACTTTATTCCATAAGGAGAGAAGAGGTGGGGTTTCTCGTTACAAATCTGGGACAAATTCTTTACTCAGAGACTGCTATGAAGCATCCCTTTGGCCAGTGCTGAGAAAAGATGCCTAAGCAGCAGTAGAAGGGCAGGAGCTGGGCAAAATCTTCTGGTGCCAGAGTACTCTACACAATGCCTCTTCTACAGGATTGGTCTCACAACTTCACAACTACATGAGAGAAGAAATCTGGACCTTCATGAAGAAAATCCATTCAGACATCTAGTCCAGGCAAACAAGTAAAGATTTTCAAGCAAATTTTCTGTAACCATCATTATTCCCTGGCTGGGAAGTCAGTTCCTTGAAATAATGAGCTTTACCTAAATCAACAAAGGTATTTAAATCAACAGTGAGTGGGTGTGCTAATAATCATGGCATTTCTTTCCAATCTACTAGGAAAAAAATGTAGCTGTGTGCTTTCTGATGGCACAGTGGTATTTACTTTCACAGAATATTGTAAGAAAATCTAATTAGAACTGTTAATGCACTGCATAACATAATACTGATTTTATTTTATTTTTTTTTGCAAAAAAAAAAATATCCTTTCTAAAATTGTGATTCAGTCACTGATCTGGAATTAAAGCTGAACAATACATCATCTGTTATACCAAATATAAAAACAACAACAACAACAAACCTATGGATTGAAGATGTAAAAAATTAATGGTAGGGACTTTTTATTTGTAAATGTGAATATGTAGATAAAAAAGATTAAGAAATTTACAGTAGTATGGAACTAAATATATATCTCTATTACATGACATTCAGCAAGAGATGTCATTTTGAATGAGAAAATCTTGTACTTGAGTATTCCAATAATATTTTTAGTTTTATGTTTGGAAAGTTACTTTCCTAAGAGGCCAAATATATCTTATAAAAATTTCAGGGCCTCTAGATTCCTTTTGATTTATTTTTCACTTTTCTAAAACACTAAAATAAAGATCTCACATAAGAATAAGGAGTGTATTCCGTACTAGAAACCAAGGAATTGGAAGCAGAGACTACACTTTCTAAATAAATTTTAGCCTAAGAACTCCATTTGTACTATTGAGAATGTAAAAGTTAATTTCTTAAAATCATATTTAAAACTCTGGGTTAAATAAGTTAATTTGAAGAACTCCAGGAAAATTATGCATGACTTTTTGTATTTTTTTTCAGAATCATGCCAACGCTTTTATTTCCTTAGCAATACGGAGCACCTAGACAAAGTGGAAGGCATAGTTACGCCACAATATACTATCTCTTAATGAAAAACATTTGCACTTTTACCTTAAGGAATAACAAGGGAATAAAGCCTGTAGTATATATTTTACAGAGAACCCTGAAGGCTGAAGCTCACAGAATGTTTTGTTGTTTTCTGGAATGCTTTTTCTTCATTATCTTCAAACGCTCTTCCTGTTTCCTTTTGGTGTCAGGGAAGTGAGGCTGTGGGGAGGAGTGCTGTGCATGTGCTGCCATGCTGCCATGGCAACTGCTGCCAGTTACCAGACTGAAAATCAGTGAAGTCCAAACCTGACTTTCACTCTCTTACCTGAGGGTGGGTGTTTTCAAGGCTTTCTCAGGTTTTCTAGCTGTTTTCTAGTGGCTATCTTAATTGTAGTTTTCCAGAGACTAAATAAATGACCTAGAGGAAGACCACCTGCCACAGTGCCTTGTATTCATCTGCAAAGAAAGGTCATTACTTCTTTTTCTTTGTGTCTCCAAGTTTATTAATCTCTTCTCTTTCTCTCTCTCTCTCTCTCTCTCTCTCTCTTTCTCTCTCTCTTTTTAATACACTATTTTGGGAAAATAAGAAGAAATGCAACGCTAATCATTTTGCAGCAGTTATAAATGATGCATTATAAAACAAGCCTGTACCTCTGAGAGGTGACGATATTTTACCTTCATTTTTTCTTTGCAACTTTCTTCACTGAATGATCAAATTCTGTTTATTTTATATTTTCTAACATAAAAAGCATAGGCATTTTGTAAAGTTTAATTTCAGCAAATAAACACTGATATTTAACTGAATTCAACTGAATTTTCATAGATAAGTAGGAAATAAATAATGACATCTTTCTACATCAGATCATAGAAATATAGAACCATAGAATGACTTTGGTTTCAAAGAACTTTGAAGATCATCTGCTTCCAACTTCTCTGCCATAAACAGGGACTAAATCAGGCAGCTCAGAGCCCCATACAACCTGGCCTTGAGTGCCTCCAGGGACAGGACATTCACAACTTCTCTGGACAACCTATTCCGGTGCTTCGTAACCCACTGAGTAAAGAATTTTCTCCCAATGTCTAATCTAAATCTTCCCTCCTTCAGTTTAAAACTGTTCCCTCTTGTCCTATTTGCTCAGAGATGTGGTGGAAGTGCCATCCCTGGAGACATTCAAGGTCAGACTGGACTTAATTTTCATAGCAACTCGTTCTGATTGACGTGTTTGTTCTGATCATTGGTTACTTAAGAGTAAAGACCACAAAGAGCTACTCTAACGTGACTAGAGATTTCTCTTTAACTGTTTCTTGTAAGCCACAGCCAGCTCTACATAGTTTCCTTGCCAGAGTGATCATCCCTGAAGTATGTTACATGCCAATATCTGATACAGCCTATTAGAGATAACTGGCAAAAGTTAGACTTTAAATTGCAATGAGAGCTAACACTGTCCCAATATCCACCCTGATTTTGGGAACAGGACAGTTCTCCATGCTCCCTTGAAAGCTGCCACTTCTTCAAGTGCTCATGAAGTCTTGCACAGTTACTTGTTTTCATTTATTAATTTTCCAACTCTTGCAGTACCAAAATATTAGAGAGAGAAAAGTCATTCAGTCCTGTAAAGATTGGTGGAAAATGCTGTCTTCTGTTTCAAAAGGAAATCAGTTCTATGGAAATCAGAGAGGTGAGCATCGAAATCACATGCTCAATCCCAAATAAGCAGAGAGCAGAACTGAGGCTGAAGGTTAAAGTTAAGCATTTGAGACACATTTGAGAGGCTGAATGCTTGAATTTCAGACTGAATGATTTTTCATTTCATGGATACTTTAACAGATGCACTTGGTTTACTAAAGAGCAATCCTTTGGATATTAGCATTAATATTAAAATATTCCATTATGGTCAGTACATTTATAATGAATACATGCATTATTAATGCCAGCGTTTCTTCTATAATTCCCTAAAGTAGCAGCTGTGTATTTCCAACCTAATACAATCCTAAGATTTGTCAAATGAGTTTTCTTGCAACAGAAGTACGGAGATATTTATGGGTATTTTACCCTTAAACAACAGTGTATGTCTCATATTCCAGAAAGATAAATTCTTACAGAATCATGAGGGAAAAGACTCCTAGGATGACTGTGATGATAAAGAACTAATCTCATTGGATGAGACTAAAGTATTTGACTGAACCGACTCAGTTGAAAGTTCCCTATAAATACCTCAGGGAAGCAAACATTAGAGAGAGAAAGTCATATAAATTAAAAGACTATGCTGAAACAAATAAATTACCCTTAACTCATCATGAGTGCTTTTGTAGAATGATTTCTAAATATCCAGTGAAATTCACTCAATGAAATTCTTGAATTATTTTCTAAACAGTATCATTAGAACAAGAAAATAACCCACTTTTGAGATGGTTTTAGATGACCTTTTATTAAGGGAATTGTATGTTGTGATAACTTGCAGTATCTGGTTCAAGCCTTTCCTTCCCATCTAATGTTTATGAAGAGATTTTATGAAATAAAAACTGTGTCTGCTGTCGCTGTCTCTCCATCTCTCTGTCTCTTTTTTTTTCTCTGTGAGAATAAGAAGAAAATTCTGTTTTTTGATGGACGTAGACCAATGACTTTTGCAGTTCTGCATTTCACCAATATGAGTATAACAGCAGTGACTTAAGTAAATGAAAGTTTTCAATAGAGATTTGGCGTGAGCCTGGCCACTGGTGGTCTCACTGCTCTGGAGAAGTTAGTGTTGCTCCCAGCTTTAATGCCTGTGTCCTTGGGAGAAGACATTCTAAAGAGGATGTGAAGAATGACAACAGGAATAGCAAATACAGAGATATAGAAGGCTGGAGAGACATTTCTAAAAGGCCTGGAGGAGCTCAGTGCTGGATGGTGGGGCTAAGAACATTTTTGGACTGAGAAGAAATTGCTGTTACCAAAAGGCTGAAGTGAGGAAGAATCCATTCTAGTAATAGTGCTGCATTCGAGCCTTCATATGACTCTCCTTTATTCCTTTATTACAAACTTGTTTCTCACTTCAGTAAATCTAAATGGGCAATTAGATAATATAATGTACTTATCAATTGTCCCCACCTACCTCCTCCTCTATTCCCTTTCTTTCCTCCTATCCTAGAGCCAGTTCAGTCTTTTTAAAGGCCAACTGACCTCCTTTTCTTCAAAATACATCAGGAGACAAAGAAACTTTTTAACACGGCCACCAGCAGGCACATTGCTGGCTTCAGCATTGATTTCTTCTGCAGTATCTCCTCAACCTGACCCATGTCAGCATATTTTTCAATAGTTTCTGTTGTTCAGTCATGGCACTCTTGTTTCCTTGTGAATGAACTCCTTCATTAAGTCCTTGTATTTTTCTTTGCTAAGATATTCAGTTGCTGTGGATGTGTCAAGAATATTTTACAGATATTTACAATCATCATAACTAATTCACTTGGTTCCCTTATGGGCTGTCAGAGCAATGTCATATGAATGCTGTTCAGCAATTTAAAATTATTGAAAAATTGGAATATTTTCTGGTTGTTCCTTTTGAAACTATTCCAAGATATGAACTTAGGTGTTGCTTGGGATCAAAATGAAGATATAAACATTACTGAGTCCTGTGCAGTACGGTACTTCACACCTAATGTGGACTGCTTGTGGTCGAGACTGACAGAAATACAGGAAGATGTGCATTCTGCAGATCTTTCAATTTGCATAGTTCTGAAAAGAACAGAAACAACATTGTGAGTTCATATTGTGCACCACATGGTAGTGCTCTGTAATGAATTACACAAGAGAAAATGATGTACAAACTCTAAGCAAAACTCTCTACTTGGAGAGGAACAGGAGCTTCTTGAAGGGCACTGTCATAAGTGCTACATTGGGGGTATATGGAACGGAAAAAGGGAATGGGGAATACAGCAGATAAAAGAAATGAAGTAAAACAAGGAAATTAAACACTGTAAGAATTAGCTAAGTGAACATTTCAGAAGCCTTCTGGCTTCTGGAAATGAACATTTCTCTTTCTACTTTGAGACTGATAAGTGATTATTAAAGGTGGCATAATATTTTTCATTTATATTTCAGTTTAACTGCACTGCAGGCAATTCTCATGGAGAAATAATTTCTTCCCAAAGCCCAAGAGGTTACGAATAATTACTTCAATAGTAATTGAATTATGTCTTATTATCAGTATCTTGTAAGAATTATATTTGAAAATGCACAAGTACTGATATATAATTTTCTAATTGTACTTAAAGTGATACATTTTTCAATTATCTGTCAACTGGAATTAGTACTAAATGTAATGGAAGGTATATATGCTTCTGTATATGCTCTATCTAAAGCCACTCAGAGTCTTCCAATTCATTGAGCATAGCATTAACATCTATAATACAAACTAATGTTGTCATTGTAAACAACCATTACACTTAGGCTATACAACAGCAGTCTTCCACATGCATTGCACAGCACAGGAGCTCTAAACTTGTATGTGTAATACAGTTACAGAAATCTCATACAAAATTTTGGCATTAAATATTTTGCGTTAAATATTTTTACCCATTCATTCCATGTCTAAATATTCTGTTGATATGGGAAGAAGGTTTGTCCAAAACTGTAGTGCAGAAAATAGGCTATAAACAGATTATAGAATCATAGAATGGCCTGGGTTGGAAGGGACCCCGAGGATCATCGTGTTCCAANTACTGCAGGTTGCACAGGTAGGCGTCCAGGCGGGTCTTGAATATCTCCAGGGAAGGAGACTCCACAACCTCCTTGTTCCTGTTCCAGTGGTGGAGTGGAACCTCCTGTTCCAGTGCTCCGTCACCCGCACCGTGAAGAAGTTCTTCCGCATGTTGGTGCGGAACTTCCTGTGCTCCAGCTTAAGGCCATTGCCCCTTGTCCTGTCCCCACTGACCACCGAAAAGAGGTTCCCCACCTCCATTTGCCTCCCGCAAACAAGTGCAGCTCCCTCAGTCTGTCCTCATAGGGGAGGTGCTCCAGCCCTCTGATCACCTTTGTGGCTCTCCTCTGGACCCTCTCCAACAGTTCCACATCTTTCCTGTATTGGGGGCCCCAGACCTGGACACAGTACTCCAGATGCAATTTGGAGCTCCTGATCATAGTTCATACTCTAATATGTAAAACAAGAAATAATTTGTGATGGGGGATATCTTTTGTGAAAGAGATTAAAGATCATGGAGTTAATCTGAAATATAATTGAATATATATATGTTATATATCAGAGTATATATAAATAATCCGAAGTTTACTGATTTCAGATGGATTTTATAGCAGAAGAAATAAGGATAATGTGCAAAAAAAAATAATCTGATCTTATCATTAATATTAAAAGATATCAAAAAAGATAAAGGAAAAACATCATGCAACAATCTTGCATAGACTGTCCAAATAACTTCCTGATTAATTTCCTGAAATGTGTTTACCATATATCAAATAGCAATTTAAAGGTTCGAAAATGACAAAAAACTTCACATAACTAACTCAACTGTATATATTTTAAGTAACATTTTTTCCTTTATTTCACATAAACTAAGAGTGACCTGTACTATTTAAAACTGAATGCTTTCTTGATCTAGTATGTACCTGCTGCTTATATTTTTATATAATTAATGAGATAAATTATAAAACATATTATGTATCCAGTCTTGACTATGATGCCAGAAACGCATTTGTATATAACAGCAGAGTTTGAAAAGCCAGTATGTTTGTAGATGATTATGAAGCATTTTTACTGTTAACAGTGTTTCTGTATTTCTGCTTTTTGTATTTTCTAGGTGTATGTATCACTAAATGAGCATATTTTAATAAATGTGTTGGTTTGAAATAAAAGGCAATTTAGTAATTTTGTGGACACAATTTGATTTTAATGAATGCGTTTCGTCTCAATGAAGTTAATGGGACTTATAATGCTGACTGTGATGAGAACAATGATGTACCTCCTCAGTTTTGTACAGTTTTCCCTGATATTTCATATGTAAATTTAGAAAAAAACAACAACACAAAAACCCAGAGAGAAAGGCAGAGCACTCTTTCTTTGGATATTTCAATTAGATGTGTAGGGGTATTCTCTATTTTTGTTTTGGAAAACAAAAAAGGAAAGAAAGGTTTTCTGCCTACTCTTTATACTCTCTTTACTGTAAACCAGTAAATATAATCTTATTATTCTCTTCAAATAATCATCAAGAATATTGATAGCTTTCTTACTCTCTTCTTGGCTTTATTTTCTCCTTCTCATGGTAATTTATAAAGGTAAGCTATTACAAAGTTGCATACATCAGGAGAATTACAAGCTTGGCCTAATCTCTAAGGTGACTATAACGCAACTGAGTGGCTGTGTTTCAGTAGTAGTTATACAGAGAGTCAGAAGGACTAAATAAAAACAGAAAAATTTTAAAGGCTACTGGTATTAAAACCCGTGCTTATTATTACTGACAAAGAAGTGAAAGTAAGTGCCAGGTTTTTGATCAAAAGAGTAGTGTCATAGTTGTCTATTCACATTTAACATTCATTCTCTTACAACAATAATTTATTTTGAGGCTGATGCAAAAGTAGGCTATAACATGATCTGGGACAGTGCTTGAGAGTTACTTGCATCTCCTTTCTTAGTGCTGAAGTATTCTTGTAATCATGAGATCAGCATTACAAATATATATGAAATATTTATTGTAAAGAGAAGGAAATACTCTCCTAAAACTTACAGTTTATGAACAGCATGGATGAAAAAATCTTTTCATCAGGATTCACCTCACCAGCTCCAGTGTGTTGAAATGTACTTTGCTCTGCTGTTTCTAGGTTGCTCCCCCTTCTAGGCTTATCCCCCTTTTTATACCCATAATTTCTAAAGAAAATATTCAAGGTGTGGCTAAAATAGACAGTGTAAATGCGTTAACTCTTGTAAGTAAAGTTGAGAAAATCAAAAATATTTTGATTCACTTGCCAAAGTGAAATATTGAGAAGCAATTAGTTTCACTGAAACCCTGCTTACACTTCTAGGAGTTCCTTCCTCTTGAAAACTTCTTTCTAAATTTCAGGCAACCTTTTACTGAAGATCAAACTGCATGCTACACATCAACAGAAATCTAAAAGAATAACAATTGTGGAAGGCAAGTCTTTTGCCAAAGGTACTCAGTCTGAGACCCAGATTCAATTCCCTCCTCTTCCTGAAGCAATTTACACGCATGTTTCCTACTTCCTAGAAGAGTGTCCTCACTATCAGAATATTAAGTCTTTTCGGGTGGAATCTGTCAAGCTCTCTTGTTAAATCTAAACCAACTTTTACACCAGAATCCTCCTCTCTGATTAATACAGAGGGGATTTACCACCTGCATTAAGCAATTTAAGACAATGCAAACGTGAAAGACAGAGCCTCATTTCTTCCCCCTTTCTCTCATTGCACATTACCATCAAGCTAATATATGGACATTAGGACTACCTGGCTTGCGGCAAGGGGACATCCAATAAGATTCCAAAAACAAAATCCCTGTCATGTCCTACAGAAAAAAGTTATCCCTGTAGCAGTGGGGATTACCTCTCAATGGAGATTACCTCTGCATGATTAAATAGCTATTTCAGAATCATGAACTACTTGGAGAATAACGTGAGAGATTCCTTGGCCTGGTAGTTTAGGACACTCACTTTGGAGCCAGAATACCAATAAATACTGTATTCTGTGCAAAATGCAAAAGGATTAGGATTAGGAAATAAAAAAGGATTAGATGCAGGTTTATGAAACCCATAATGTTTACACAGATACTTACAGGGGATGCCATTCTGACATATCATGTCCCCCTGACTCATCCAAAACTAGTTAGTGGGAGCGACAAATTTATGAATAATTTTGTAAGGAGTGAAATTCATGAAAATGTTCTTGTTTATCCTAAAACTGAATTATTTATCAGTCAAATCCTGGTACAAGCTTGTAGTCATGAGTCATGGCGACCATCAGAGTTTACTCAAAGTTGGTATTCTATAAGCTCACAATATGCATTTTGTATTCCTTTTACTTTTTGGTATGGAAACTGTCTTCTAAGGATCGTGTGTTTGTTTAAATACAAACATGAAAATGAGAGACATTTTCAGATCATAAAATCTAAGAAAATGTTGAGGGTTTGCAATGCCCACTCACTTATTAAATGTCAATACGTATTTTTGATGTGTCTTTCTGTATATATTAATAGATTTAACTCCTTCTGTCAGAAGCAGTAGAAGCAGTAAGTATAATTAAGACATTAATACATGAGAAATACTTGGTGTTGAAGCCAAACTTCATAGAAACATAGAATCATTTGAGTTGGAAGGTGCCTTTAAAGGTCATCTGGCCTAATTCCCCTGCAACGTACAGGGACATCTACGGCTAGATCAGGTTGCTCAGAGCCCCGTCCAGCCTGAATGTCTGAAGGGATGGGGCTTCTGCCACACCTCTGGGCAACCTGTGCCAGTGCTTCACTATCTCTATCATAAAAAGCTTTTTCCTTATATCCAGTCTAAATCTCTCCTCTTTTAGTTTGAAACCATTTCCCCTTGTCCTACCACCACAGACCCTGCTAAAGAATGTCCCCTTCTTTCTTATAGCCTCGCTTTTGATACTGAAAGGTCTCCACAAAGCCTTCTCTTCTCCAGGCTGAATAGCCTCAGCTCTTTTAGCCTGTCCTCATAGCAGAGGTGTTCCATCCCTTGGATCCATCCCTTGGATCGTTTCTGTGGACCTCCTCTGGGTGCCCTCCAATAGGTCCGTGTCTCTCCTGTACTGAGGACTCCACATATGGATGCAGCACTCCAGGTGAGGTCTCACCAGCATAGAGGGACAGGATCACCTCCCTTGCCCTGTTGGATGAATTTGAGCCATCGTAAAATAATTACAGGAAATATTTAAACAAACATGATTAATATGATTTTCTAGAAGCATTAGAAAGCTCTCTACTCTTGTTAACACTTTCTTACTGATTGTGATGAATGATTTATCTGAACAGAGTTTGCATATTTTCTGAGATGCAGAATTCAAGGTTTCCATTTTTTTCTTTTTTTCTTTTTTTTTTTAAGAGTGTTATTTGATCTAAAAGTATTTGCTATTAAAATAGAAAAGGATAAGATATACCAAGCATAGAAAATACGATTTGCACCATTTTAGAAATCTGCAGTTTTCGTTTTCTTGTAATATCTTCTTAATATTCAGTACTATACTATTTAAAATAATTCAGTGAAAACCAGCATTTCTTGACTCATAAAACAAAGAATTATGTTATTTTCATAATGTCTTGAGTAGCATGGGAATGCTCTTCAAATTGCATTTGTATTTACCTAGGTTTGTTGAGCAGATGCAGGATTAGTTATATGTTTAAGTGCTTTGATGAACAGCGGTCCATATCATAAATAATATTCATTCCATATCTTAATACAGATTTCGTATATTAAATTCATATGTTTAAGTGGATAGCCATACATATGAGGAAGGAGGTTGATAGTGCGTTAAGTACGAATGTAATATGGTCATATATAAAATATTTTCAGCTCCAAAGAATCATAAAATGAGTAGTTACCCAGTTGGTTGTGTAATTTCCAGTTTCATGTATGTAATAAGGTTAAATGAGGCAATGGATTTGTTCTCAGGAAAAAACAGGAAATGTTATTGAAATACAGCAGCAACTACAACAAGAATGAAATTGTACTTCAGCTCATGCAATCAAAGTTGAGTTTATGATACTGAAGAGGAAATCAACAATATAACCCATTTCAAATAAAATAAAGGAAGAGAATTTCACTTTTGTTATGCCCATTTCTTCAGGAAAGTGCCAGTAGGTGTTCTTCCCAGCTTGCCTGCAAGGCAGATGAAAGGCTCCTCAGCTTAATTGCTCTTCAGTAGTGACAGGCTTGGGAGACAGTTTTGATTCCGGAGCGCTTACTTTTTCCATCTTTTTTTTCCCTCTTTTTTTTTTTCTTTAGTGGTTGGTTTTCCTTCATTTCTTTCTGATCTCTGACTCACCACTGTGGAATGAAAAGAAAAGCTTTCTGTGCACAGCCTAGACTGCCACAAATGTTATCTTGAAGGTAGCATGGGATTAAATATAGATTTCTTTTCTTCAGCATTGGTATCACTGTTTATAGCAGAACCTCTACTCTATGGAGAAAGCCTGAGATCTTTCCCAAAGCACCTTGACGTGCAGTGAAATATTGGTATTTGAATTAGAGCCTAATCAGGAGAAGCAGAGAAAGTGATGTGTTTCAGTTCTGTCTTTTTTGTAGCCAATTACTCCAGGCTCCTAGTGTTCATGTCTTCCATGTAGTTTCTTTAATTAGCACTTTATTAGTTTGGCTTCAGAGAGCTGGTTCTGGAGAAAACTTTCCTGAAGCTGCCAAATGGTCACAAGCAGGAGGTGATTAAATGTAGTCTTAAGCAATAGGCATCTGCATGCATTCTTTGAATCTCAGTGTGCTTTAAAATATGTGTTCCTAATAATTTGTGCCCAGAGGGATGTAAGGCTGTCAGTAAATGTATCTGAAAAAATTTCTCATGTTATTACTACTGTCTCTATGCTATTCATTTAGATCTATTTAAATAATAAAATTCTTGACTCCTCCCCATTAAGCTGAAGATGATTTATGTTAATGGCAAAGGAAATATGAAGTAGGGGCCTACTTTTTGGGAGCTGCAATTTCTGTTCAGTACAATCCAATTTCATTGCTTCTATTATAGGTAGATCTGCTGAATTCATTTTGTAATGATTAACCCCTGAGACTGTCTTAAAAAAGATGATTGTTAAGGAGGAATGCACTAGTCCAAAACAATAAAATAATTGAATAAACATAGTTGATTTATTAGAACAAAGAACATTTTCTTTCTATATTTATAGAGAAATGGTAAACTCAGAAGATATAGTTGTTAATTCTGTGATCTTTTTTTTTGGTTGGTTTGTTTGTTTTTAATTCAAGTGGTTTTTATGACTACGACATTTTTTTGTTGTTGTTTATACAGTTAAAGAGTAGACGGCTGATCTGACTCCTTGGTGCTGCATGTGCCCGTTGCATGGTATGCCTCAGAGGTAAGGCAGAAAGTAGATAATGGAGTGTATATGAGAGCAAATGGAGGTAAAGCATTAGTGAGGAGGCTTCTAATTTAAATAGTAGAGGTTTCATTCACTTCTCAGTGACTGATATCAAACAGATGAATTTACCTACTTATTTTAATCCTGTCATCAAGCCTAAGCAAAGGCATGACAGGCTTTCTCCTGAGAGGATGAGTCTGCATTTAAGGGTTTCTGTGTAGACTATATTTCTGTCTTTCATGGCACTATCACTCTGCATTTTCCCTTTTTAGAGTTCCAATCTTGAGGAGGCACAGCTGAACCGCAGCATTTCAGCAACTAGAATGTCCTTTTGGCAATTTAATGTATTTTCTGGATGCTTCTACAGCATATTATTGAGCATGCATTTTTTCGTTTAATAGAAGTGCTCTTAGTGAACAGGTGGCTCATACCTTGGTTAGCTCATAAGCATGAGCTCTGGCAGAAAAAGCTGTCAGTGAGGTGATTATTTACTAAGAATTTACAAGGTCTGTCTATTGGTTTGTAATTATACTATGCCTCAACTGATTTAAACAAATGAAGACATTAAAAGAATGCAAACAAAGGCATTTATGTTTGAACCACTTTATTTTTTCTTAAGTTATGGCTAAGATAAATATTTCTTTGTAGCTAATAAACTCCGTAGGCAAATTAAGAACTTGATTCAGTACTCTGTATATAAATAGTATCCGTGACTTTTACAGTTATATGTACTTTTAAATGGCCATGTTTAATGCAAAGGTCAGCAACGTGTTTTGACATACACTTTAAACAGTCATTTACATCTGTGCAGAGTGAGTACAAAATGCTATAGAAGACTAAAGAAAGGGCAAAGTCATGGGATTTTTTTATGCACAAATATAAAAGCAAATGAAGGAATTAATGAAGACTCATATCGTCACAATAGTCTCTAGCGTTTTGTTCTTTATGGACAATACCTTAAAAGAACAGAGAAGCAATGCCCAATGGTAAGAAAAATCTAGAAGGTATTCTTTAATCAGCAGCTAACATACCTATTAAAAATAAATCTCTATTTTTTCCCCAAAAATATGTTTTTATAGTAATCCACAAAACACAGCAAAAATGCCAAATAATCAATGTTAATATCAACTAAATTAATTTGAAATCTTACAGCTAAGTAAGTATTTATCTATATTTACTGCTATCAGTCTCATATTTTTAATTAAACAAGTGACTTATGATGGTACAGTCCTGCATTTTCATCTGGTAGGTGACAGAACTTCCTTGGTGTTACAGTTTGACCTAGCAGAGAGCTAAATCCCACACAGTTATTTGCTCACCCCCCCTCCCTCTCCAAATGGGATGGGGGAGAGAATTAAGAGAAAAATACAGTAGAGCTTGTCGGTTGGGATAAACGCTATTTACTAGGATAGTAAAGAAAGTAAAAGAAATACCAGTGCGTATATATATATATGTAAATATAAAATAGATGATATTAAGAGCAAGATCTCGCTACTGATACCCAGCCAACAGCAACTCTTTCTCCTGGCTAACCCCCTTCTGTAAAGAATGCATGATGTCATATGTTATGGAATAGCTCTTTGGTCAGTTTGGGTCAGCTGCCCTGGTCCTGTCCCTTCCCAGTTCCCAGCTCCTTGTGCCCCATCTAACTGCTTTGCTGACAGAAGAATGCAAGCTGAGAAGAAACTGAATATGTCCTCGGCTCTGTTCAACACTGCTGGGCGTTATCAGTTTTGTTTTTCTTCTGGGACCAAGACATAGCTTCGTACCAGACACTATGAGAGAAGTAACTTCTGTTAGAAACTAAGACACTTGGAAATGAACAAGAATTGAAGTTCATTCATCAACGCTTCCAATAGCACCAAGACTACCTGAGGTTTGATGAGATCGCTATAGCACATCTCTCACTAATGCTAGAACTCTTGCCGAAACTGTCGTGTTTCATAACGAAGGGTACTGCACTGTACATTGCTGGATCTACAAAAAAAATTGTGAAAAGCAGAAAATTATAGTTTCTGCACCCACTCCGGTGCTCTCGAAGCTTGTGTAGCTTTAGATCTCTTTTGAATTGCAATTGATTGTTTTAAAATTGGCACTATTCATAACATTAGAGTTTTTCAGAAATCCAAATGTAGTCACAAAGGAGAGAGGAAAAAAAAACAGTGTGAAGCTGCTCCTGGGGAGCTGGGGAGCTGCACCTGGGAAGCTGAACCTGAAGTTTCCTGGGGAGAAAAGATAAAGAAGCTTTTAAAGAGGCAAGCACAAAGCTCCGGATATTACTTAACCAGTACAAATGGGAGTGCTTCAAGTAAATCCAAAAAATGATAAACCGAAAGCAAGTAAATCATAAGAATTATGCTAAATGATAAAAATCTTAAAAGACATAAACTTACTCTTTCTTGTGCAGACCTAGATGAGTCCTGATAGAAACTTGTGCTGTGAAAAATTGAAGAGCAATTGTCTTCTCGTGGTGTATGAACACATTTCTACTGCCAACTAATATGTTACACAAAAGAAAAAGCTGTGAATGTACATATTTAAAATGTATGAAAGAGCAGAATTCTGACTATGAAACAAATACATCTTTGTTCAGTAGCAAGCAAATCATACACTTTATTTAGCTCAATGTTTTCAGTGTTAGCCTTCACACTTTATATTCAGCATGAAAAACACTTCTCTTTCTATCTAATCATCTATCTATCTTCTGCATAGCTGTCATTTTCTCTTCAAAATGTTTTCCCCACAGCAGCTTATGCCACTTCTGTAGCATAAACAGAAAATATTTAATTCATTTGTGAAATACGTCTACTCCTAGGGGTAAATAAACCTAAAGAGTACAGAAGAACAAAAATATCACTAGCACAAGAAAAGAACATTCTCAGTTCAAAATGACCAGGTAATATTTATTTTTCAAATTACATTCAAACATGTTGGGATTTTACCAAGACAAAAGCTACTTGATGTAAAGGACATCGCATTAAAGGTAGCATATATAATTGAATAGGAAAGAATAATAGTAGAGGTTTTTTATGTATTGTTACAAATTACAAAGTATTTTAAAATACTTATTTTTTTAAACTTAGAATTAATGTGTTTATATCGACGAGTAGTTGTAGAAAAAAATACTAATATATGTTAGAAAATAATTCTCATAACTGCAATTAGTAATGAGTCAAAACAGAGCTTTAAAAATGATGTCCTTCTGATTTGAGTGATTCTGGATTTTATCTTATTTACATTTCATTTTGTCAGAGTTTTATCAAGATGATTACTTAAATATACATGAACTCAATACTATTTCATTAATTAGTCAGAATGCTGATTAATAGTATTAATCATATATATGACTTGTTTGAATGGTCATTGCATGGCCATTGCATGACAATTAAAATTTCATTGTATTCTTACAATTATTTTCTGTTCTTATCTAAGGTTAATTTTGATCTAGAGTGCAACTCTACTTTCTCATTTTGTAAGAAACCACTATAAACACGAAAGACAAAGAGTTCAAAAATAATCCACAAATAATATTTGATAAAAATTCAAAGCAAGAATTCTAGAAAGCTGTTTATTTCACTAATTCTATGCAAAATATTTTTTTCTGTTCTACACAAAATTCAATGTGAAAAACGATACATGTCAAAAATAATTATGCAATTACATTGTTCTCTGTATTCAGGAANGACTTGTTTGAATGGTCATTGCATGGCCATTGCATGACAATTAAAATTTCATTGTATTCTTACAATTATTTTCTGTTCGTATCTAAGGTTAATTTTGATCTAGAGTGCAACACTACTTTCTCATTTTGTAAGAAACCACTATAAACACGAAAGACAAAGAGTTCAAAAATAATCCACAAATAATATTTGATAAAAATTCAAAGCAAGAATTCTAGAAAGCTGTTTATTTCACTAATTCTATGCAAAATATTTTTTTCTGTTCTACACAAAATTCAATGTGAATTATTTTTGACATGTATCATTTTTATGCAATTACATTGTTTTCTGTATTCAGGAAGGATGATCAGAAGCGAAGAAGTGCAAAAGGGACTTACAGTACTCACATTCATTAAGTCTGTTGTTTCTAAGAATTTAAAGTGATTTGTTTAAAATCAGAAACAAAACGAAAATTGAGATACAGCAAGAGCTTCGAGTCTGTATTTTTACCACTAAATGCCTCTCAGCTAAGAAAGAACACTTTGAATGTGTATTCTTTCTAAAAATAATGAAAAACAAATCCAAAAATCTGTTGCTGCTTATATTTGAATTAACACTAGAGGATGTTGCAGTCTCCTTAGTGCTTCAGCTCTGTAACACCCTTGTATTTTTGCAGTCCTTTAGCCTGCCTATCTGACGTAATTCTACAAACTATTTTTGCCTGCCCACCAGGCACCTGCTGTGCCAGAGTCTTTAGCCTCCTATCCCAAACACTCATCTTACTGAAATCTTCCACTTGAAGGGTCCGAATTATGTGTAAGGGAGAAATTGTCTGCTGGACTGGGAGTGATGCCTGAAAGAGAATTCTTACCTGGAAACTTCTGATACTTCTCTTCCCCACTTAGAAGAGGTCTTGAGACTTCTCTCTTTTACTTTCTTTCTTTCTCTTTGCCTTTTTCCCCTCTGTAACTTTGAAGGGTATGTATGTCAACAGCTTATCACTTTGGTTTGCAATACAAGGCATAATGAAAGATAAGTCCACAACAATTTGCATACTTGTCATCATTGTGGATAGCGATGGCATGCAGGGATATTGAAAGTTAGAAAATATTATAGCACTGTTTTAATATGAGTTAACACAGACCCCTTTGATTTCAAAGTTCTTATGTTAACTACAGATGCACCTGCAGAAATACACACAAGCCCTGATATGCTATTAAATTCTACCAACTGCTGATAAGATATAGAATTTTTCACTAGAAGGCATGTAAAATATTTAGAGGATTAATGCTCTTATATCAGGCATGTCCAACCTGCAGCCTGCAGGCTGCATCGAGCCCTGCACAGCTGCTGTGGCCTGTCCGCTGCTGCCAAGCCATCACGGCACCAGTCTGCCTCCGGGCCTGCACCCACCGCTCAGAAACTTGCACTGTCTGAGATGAAGCCAGGACACAGGCAGGGCGCAGTGCAGAGCTAATTCAAATTATAGGAAATAATTTTATGCATTTTGATACATTGGCTAAACACAGTCCTGTGGACAGTGAAAAACATGCAGCCTTGCTTTCTGTTTTGATAAAAGAATTTGAGAATAGGTTTCAAGATTGCTGAAAAATCATCAATTTTTTAGTATATTGGTGACTCCATTTTCAGTCAACAGAAACACATTACCTTCGAATTTTCAAATGGAATGTAGGGAATTGCAATCAGTTATTCAACTGAAAGAAAAATTTGATCATGTCTCTCTACTAGACTTTTACAAGACCTGTCTTACCAGAGAAAGGTACCCCGTGTCACAATCACGTCTTATTCATGTCATCGCTTTTTGGCAGTACAAAAGTTTCTGAACAACCATTTTCAAGGATGAAGCACAGGAAGAAATTTCATCAAAAATCTCTCATGAACACCTTGAGAATTCACAAACAATTGCAACTGCTTCCATCAAACCAGAATGATGCATTGGTTTCACAAAAACAAGGTCAAATATACTACTAGTTTTATGTTTTTGTTTCTCTTTTTTATATCTAAAAAAATAAAAATTTAAAAAGTTTTGTTAATTGTATACATTAGCTATTTTATATACATTATATGTGGTCCGAGACAATTCCTCTTTGCTCAGCGTGGCTCAGGTAAGCCAAAAGTTTGGACACCCAAGCCTTATATTTTCCCATAGAAGGATAGCAATAATTTAGTTTTATAGCGGTTCTTTCCTTTTCACAAGAGAAATCTGATGGAAATTTAGCTCTTGATTAAACATAGTTCATTCAAGGTTTTCTAGAATAGGGTCTGATAAACAATATTTTAATAAATGATGTTTTAATTTGAATTAATTACTTAGATCTGCTGTAATTCTGGAGCTATAACTCTTTATGAATTGTGACAGAAGTATTTACAAATGATTTTAAAATTGCATAATAAAACAAAGCTTTCTTCAAAACAGAAATTCCACCTGAATTGTCTGTTTTCTTTCTTTTTTTTTTCAGATTTTCTCTGAAGAAGTGACAATGACAAACACAGTAAATGAATTTTCATCAGTCATAGGGAAAGCACTTAGATTTTTCTTAAACATAGCTTGTTACACACATGAAATTCTTTTCTTCTTAGTTGTCAAAAGCTGAAATACTTTTCAGATTTTTTCTGCTGAAGTGACAAAACATTAGAAATAATTTGATGAAATGTTTTGTTTTCGCCTAATGCTTTGATGAGGGACAAAGGAGCATATCCTAAACACTGCTAGCATCAATATAGCTTGTCAGTCTTGTACAGACAATATTGATAATTGTAAAATGATTTAAAATCTGTTACTGGTACAGATCTCCAGTACATTTGTAGGTGCAATGAATACATTAACACAGCATTTTGTGGCTTAATTGCAATTCTTCTTTCTCTGTAAAGTTGTAATATATGGAAAACACTGCAGACTTCTATTCCCTGGTGACCTATTGAGTACATGAAAAATTGAGACTCCTCAGCTTGCATTTTAATAGCTAGCATCTAACTTACATTTGTCAGGCATTTGATTGTGTTCGAATTGAATAGTGCTGGTTTTAACTGTGACTTACTCAGAGAAGAAAAGATTACTGAACAGCTCAATGTCCATTTTGCACACAGCTGAATGTTTTCTGGATAAAAATGTGGCTGTAAATCTAGACTTCAATTTCTAAGGCTCATGATCACTAACATACTTTGTAAAACTGTTGAAAACTGCACTGGCAATTGAATCTGAAAAGGAAGAACTGAAAGTTATGAAATTTTCAGATTTTTCACATTTCTTGTTTTGTATAAGAAAAAGTCCAGATGCTGTTGGTTTAGCTGAAATTTTCATTGAGAACTCAGTGGCACTACTGACATTTTCTCATCATCTTGCTGTTCTTTTTTCTGAAGCACAAATCATCTCCTCTTTTGATATTATTGTAATAAACATTTGGAAAAGCTACTTTCCTGATGCTTAACATTAACATTCTTAGTAGTATTGATCCTTATTTTTATGAAAAAATGCTTTAAAATATAGATTAAATGTAGCCAAGAGGTGGCAGTAGTTTATTCTGTATTTACTCTGTGCTTTATTGTTGGAGGTATATGGTTTCCTTTCTTTGGTAGACACAATTATATCAAATAATATATATGGTTTTTTTTAAGTTGTCAATTGCCTAGTATTCTGAGTTCAGCTCCCATTCCATCAAAGTCTCAAAGGTCTTTGTCAGACCTAGGGGAAGGTATCTCTTTTAAAAGCTTCATCCTCTGAAGACAGTGAGATAGGAGCTTAAAATGTCTGTGACTGGGAAGGTATGAGTGAGAACACGATAAGCCTTTGATCCTTATGCAGTGTGGGAGGACAGGATGTACCCATCTGTCGGCATCCTCTAAAGGTTTGCAGATTTCTGTGCTATGGTTGCATGCAGTTCTGTGGCTTTGTGAGGTCTATGTCTCTAAAAATCCATGCAAATAACAGTGTTACAAAGAATTATTGCTGAAATTACTCCATAATAACTACGGGGGAAGGCATGGAAAAGAAGTGAGGATGGTCAGCTAGCAGCATAGCCAAGGTCAGACATCAAGGGTGAGCTTTTCTCCCTCAGCATAAAAGTTTTTGATGTAGAGGTGAGAAGGGGAGCATGTGATAGGAGAAGCCTAAGATGATTTTCATCTTGGCTGGGCTGTGCCTCCATCATTTCTGCTGGGCATTTGGCACATATTTGAATGTGAGGAAGGGAACTAGCTGACACAGAGAGCATGGAGCTGGCTGTGGCATTTGGAGGCTGGCAGTGAGTTTTCTTACCTCAGAAATTAACTAGATCTTTGACGGGGAAATAAGATGGCTGACTGGACTTCTTCCCAAAACACATAGACATTTTCTGCATTTGTAAACTGAGGGATGGATGCGTGGGCCAAGAGGACAGGTGTCTCCTCCACAGGAGAGGTGCAGGACAGCAAAGCCAGTAAGAAATAGGTCATGATGCTTTATGAATAAGAAACATCTGTTACTGAGTAACAGTACTACCAACCTGTGATAAAGAGATGTCAGTCTCTGGTCCCGGGAGGCAACAGTCAAAGTAACATCCCCAGATATCCTAGGACCCACAATGTGATGCAGATATTTGTAACAATATTCAGAATATAAATTAGGGTCTGAGGCCAAGCAGTACTGAGGGAAGACCTCTGTTGTTGTTTAACCCCAGCAGGTAGCTCCACATCACACTGCCACTCACTGCCCCCACATGGGATGGGGGAGAGAACTGGAATGGTAAAAGGGTGAGAACTTGTGGGTTGTGATAGAGATGGTTTACTGGGTTGTTTTATTGTTCAGCATGACGCCATATGTTATGGGATATCCCTTTTTCCAGTTTGGGTCAGTTGTCCTGACTGCGTCCCCCCCAGCTCTCCCAGGACAAGAACTGTAAAGAGTATGGGCAAGCTAAGCTGTACTAAGTTGGCGCATTTCAGACTTGTTTCTAGCATTATCTGCAAGTGACAAGAGATTGCTTTTCAGAAGGAGTTACTACAGAAGAGTAGTGTCAGTTCATGACAGTGCTATTTGCCAAAACATATTGTCAAGAATCTTCTGGTAAATCAGGGTTTAATTTGTTCAGGATTGGTTTGGTTATGACACATGGAAATGGGAGCCTATTAAATTAGGCTTATCAATGGTAACTTCTGCAAGCATACAATAATATAGAAGTTCCATCTGTAGAAGGTAAATTATAGTTTATATGAGCTAAATTGTTTCCTTTTATCTCTCTCTCTCTCTCTATTTTTTTTTTTTTTGAGTTGCATTATAGGGTCATAGCAATTGGAGACCAGCTGTGCCATCAAATTACTGTACACTTGGATTTTGGCAGATTTCCTCTTCTGCTCTGAGTTTACATGGGCAGATATTTATTAGAAAGGAGATTGTCCACTAAAGTAGGAATCATGACTTGCACTGTGTATGCTATTGCAAATAGCTCCCAGTGGAATTGTCAAGATTGCGGCCTAAGGTTGTGACATAACTCTTCATATTTTGTTTTTCTCTTCTGATGGTAAACTGCGATTTGAATCCAATCAGAAGGAGATTTTTTAAAATTTTCTTTTAGTCTGTGTTCTTAAATTGACACAATGTAAATTCTGTACATAAAAGGCAATTCTAAAGTATGAGGGCTGCTCTGAAATAACTGCTTCCCATTTTATTATGTTAGTCCGCAACATCAAAGGCAGATGTTGGTGGAATGGCAGTAGCGGTTGAACATTCCCACCAATATTCCATTACATTTTGTTGCTGTGCGACAGATGGCAGCAGAGGGGCAGTCTGACAAAATGGCGTCTGACATGAAAGCGTGTGTGATGCAAAGATGTATGTAATTGAATTCCTCCATGCAGAAAAAATAGCACTTAATGACATTCATCGATGTCTGCTGAATGTTTATCGCTGAAGTGAGATAAGAGAAAGACTTGGAAATAAAATAGAACCTGTGGGTTGAGATAAAAATTTACTAAAACAGAAAAGGAAAAATGGGAACAAAAATGTGATGATAACAATATATGTCCACAGTGCAATTACTCACTACCTGCCGACCAACGCCCAGCTAACAATGCAACTGTTTACTGATTGGCACCCCACTAGAAACATCTCCCCACCTGCCAACTGATGCTCAACAATTCCCAAGCAGCAGCTGCCCCTCAGCCAACCCCCTACGACTTCCGCATGGTGTCACGTTGTATGAAATAACCCTTTGCCTAATTCTGGCAGCTGTCTTGGCTCTGCCCTGCCCTCTGCTACCATGCAATAAAGGTGGTGGCTCTTCCCTGCTCAGTAGCCTGGCCTGGTCCTGTGTGTGCTCTCATTACTCAGCAGCAACCAAAATAACAGTGTGCTATTGGCACCATCTTGGCTGAAACCAGGACAGCTCATCTGTATGAGTTGGTGGATTATGACCAGGAAACTGTGTAAGGAGCTGAATACCAACTTCAATGGTTTAGAAATGATGGTGGCAATGTTGGAATATCACAAAGTTTCTACCAGGTGGGTCCCACAAATGCTCACACAGGAACAGAAGAAACACCGTATGCAAGTTTTTCAGAACCTATTGAACAAATACGAGGCTGAAGGTGACAGTTTCCTGGATCACATCATTTTCAGTGATGAGATGTGGTGTCACCAGATGGAGTCAAAACAGCAGTCCGTGTAATGATGACATGTGAATTCCCCATTGAAGAAAATGTTGAAGTGGCTAATTGATATTCACTGTGTTTATAGGATAGGAAAGAAGTGATCCTTCTGGATTTCCTGGAACCCAGACAAACGATGAACTCTGATCACTACATAGCAACTCTGACTAAGCTGAAGGCTTTTTTTCTGAGATGGTTGTAACTGTAAAGTTATTACTTTTTTTTTTTTTTTCCCATGTAAAATGAATTCAGATTTTGAGTTTTCAAAGTGGGAACTGTCTCTAACTGAGTTTTTAATGTTCCCAGCACAACGCAACAATCTACACTATTAGTCTGTAGTAAAATGA
The DNA here is from genome assembly GCA_013396635.1 of Penelope pileata. Taxonomy (NCBI): domain Eukaryota; kingdom Metazoa; phylum Chordata; class Aves; order Galliformes; family Cracidae; genus Penelope; species Penelope pileata. The sequence goes on along the minus strand of WBMW01004109.1, from coordinate 161,475 downwards.
TAGGTTTGAGATCATGGAAAACTTTGCAGTTACAATATTTTCTTACTTCAGTTTTTAAAAATCTAAACTATAAAAAAATGCACTTTTTAATTATTGTTTAATCTTATTTGCAAATTAGTGGTATTAAAATAGAGATATAATTTGTATTATCACAAATATGTAACCATCAAATCCTATTCCACAGAGAGCATGTGATTAAACAGTATTCATCTGATACCTAATGATAATCCTATACAAATATCCTGGTGTGTTCTCTGTAGCATATTTATGATCTTGTTGTGTCTGGTCCAAGTTTATTGACATTCTGAATACCCCTTTGGGAAAATATGACATCTTGCAGTAATGTACTCTGTGCATGTCAAAAAACACCGCCAATCTGCTTCTGCTACTCTGAGTTTTAAAAGTGAAAAGAGCAGGCTGCTCACTTTTTAACATATGCAGGATGGTAATGTTTACAATACCAGCTGGAAAAGCAAGTGCTTGTACAAAATATTGTGTGAAGAAAACAGAACAGGAGGAAGAAAGAAAAAAACAAACACTCCAACATGGTATACTAAATGAGTGCTGAAAAAAGGAACAAGGAAATGTTAGACTCTGATGGTATCCCCAGACTTTACAGAATGTAATAAAATGGCTCTGAAACATTTGGGGTTGTGGAACATGCAGAGAGATCCTTATTGTTAGTTCCAGAAGTTTCCATTTGCTGATTACAAACAAGCAAGCAAGCAAGCAAACAAACAAACAAACAGGAAAAGAAGAAGAAGAAGAAAAGATGGAAATAGTAGTAAGAAATAAAATGTTTACTGGGAAAATATGTAGAGTAAAATGTGACCTAGTTAGCTTCACGGAGTCTCTTTAACTTTTATTAATAACTTTTGGATTAAGAAATAAGATAAATAAAACCTTGTAAATCTTTGAAAACTTAGCTCTAGAAGATTTGTTTCATCACTGGACACTGGACTTCATGGAAGTGAAGATTGAGTAAAACTTTCTTGAACTGAAGCTTCTTAGGTTTCTGTTTACAAATGGACTTATATGTTAGCTTATTTCAGTGGTATCTATGTTTCTTTGGAAATCTAATTTTTGGCTATTCATTTCATTATTTTAGATTTGCTTTCACTTACAACCAAGAAAATATGAGAAAATGCATTAAATTTATAATGCTAACCATTTGAATTGCATGAAAATCTTAAAAACAATTCTAGATTTATTGTGCATAGACCAATCTGCTCTGTGTTTCATCTCAGCTTCTCTCTTTGCAGTTCAACAACAAACTCCTGTTCATGATCTAAGACAGTAAAGCAAACAAACAAACCCATTTAGTAACATAATATTTCACTAAAAATAAGCTAGATATTTTCTGCAGTATTTAATAGCAGAGTTTCAAAGCTTTGTAGGCATTGTTCAGCATCCACTATGGAACATCTTTATGTTATTAGTAACATGATGGAGAGACTCTCAGAAAGACTAAAAACAAAAAAAGTAGGTTCTTAAAACGTTTTGAAAACCCAAGAATTTTATTTAAACACCTGAATGAAGATTTTGGAATCCAATAATAATAATAAGAACAATAATAACAATGACCAGCATCTACTTTGCATAACATATTGCACATTGCAGAAATCATTGTCCTGAAATATAATAGTCAAAATGCTTACTGATCATAAGCTAGCTTTTTTGGAACCACAAATTTCAACAGAGTAAAATGAAACTCCTTTCATTCAGAGACAGGCAATAACTGTATCGTTCAGTATGTGATAATATAAAATCCCTGGGTAATTTGCACTTTTGGTCTCACAGTTTAAAAAGAGTCACAGAGGTCTTTGTAGGAGTATTTTCTCATTATTATTCTTATTATAAAATAAATAAAATCTTAGTGTTCATATTTTATCTTGCTTCCTAAATACCAAAAATATTGGAAACATAAAGGAGCAGTGGGTACAAGATGCTGCTTTAGAAATCAAGTTGTCTTTTCATAATGGGAATAGGGTAGGTAGTAAAGACAAGAGAAATAAACAATGCTATCTTTTTTTTTTTTAAAACTGTTATTAAATGGGACACTAACCAGTGAGATTTGATGCGGTCATATGTGATATCTAGACAAATATTGTCTGCAAGCCAGGTTTGCATTCCACATTTCATATTCTGCAAGCACAATAATTAAACATAGCTCTCACTGGATCAAAATATGAACATTGATGATGACATTGCATCAAATACTATTCCAGAAAATGAAAGATATTATATAATAGCTAATAAAATATTCTTTTTTTTCTTCCTATTCAGTTGAATGACATAGGAAATAATAACAGCAGAACAAGATAAAAAAAAAAGGAAAAATAAACAAATTCATCAGCAATATAGAAAATGACTGAAAAAAAAGGAAGCATGAGTGATTGATTCTACAATTAGAAGTAAAAACAAACAAACAAACCAACAATATCACTGAACCAAAAAATGTAAACCCTACAAAATAAAATGATAATTAGAACGTTAGACAAAGGAAAATATTTACAGTAAAACTAAGTGATATTGGGAAAAGAGAAAATATTTAGCAGTCAAAAACATATTTGCAAATAACTTTAAAACTTTATTTCCACTGATTCTGTCTGAAAGCACAAAAATAATATTAGTTGCTTTATATTCACAGGGATCTTTTTGAGATTAGTATGAAATGAAATTCATAGCATACTATTCAAAAAGATGTGGCTGCATTGGGGAGATCTATGGATGAGACCTTAGATTTTTCGAAGACTATAGAAGGCAGGTTACTGTAGTACAATTAGCTTCTGAAGGTTTAATATTTCTAAATAAGAATAACAAAGGTGATGTCTCATGTAGGGGTACATTTTCAGGGTTATCCAATACTTACTAATGCAATGGGTCCCCACAGAATATTTTTTAAACTTTTTTGCTTGTATTCTGCAAATAGGGTGTTGGCATTATTGCAAAAACCCTGAGATTAAATAATAGTGATCTAACACCATACTCCTTGGAGGGTCATTTCTTTTTATCAGGAGTGAAGAAATGAAGCATCATAATCTAAAGCCTACAGCTTCTTTTAAGATGAGTATTTTCACTAGAACCTTTTGCAAACATTTATTACAGTCTTCAATTTCTTCCTGTGATTAATGTTAGGATTTTTTCATAAATCTTTGAAGGATCAGATAGCAAAACTGTATTTTCCCTAGCGATATGAGAAACAATAAAAAAGGTCTTGATTAGATGGGGTATTTCTCTGATGTGAAGTAACTGTCAGAGGGAAATCTGAGGATCTGTATAATGACTTAATATAGACTTTTGTGTTGGAAAACAATTAGAGTTTTGTAATTGACTGATAGTTTTATAGATTGCTTATAAAATATGAAGTAAAATAAAACTTAGACCTTTCCATTTCCATCTATAACCGTGAAGTGTTATAAAACCAAGAAGAAAAATGTATCAAAATCTAATATTTACTTCATATAGTTTCAGCAATAAATTTTACAATATATAATGAAAATCAGACATAGAAGTAAGTTTTCTAAATATTAATTATAAATTAATATAATTTCTGGGAAATTAATATAATTAAAGAAGGAAGTATTTTTTTTTTTTTTTTTTAAGAAATAAGCATAAGATAGATTTTATTCTTGTTTTTTACTTCCCCACTTAGCAGTATTTCAATGAAATTCTGTGGATGTAATCTACTGTGGAAGAAGCCGAATACTGCAAAAATTGCTGGTATATAAGGTCTCAATATCAGTGGTGCAACTTACTGTCTTGAGGCTTGAATGGAATGCAAAACACAGTAAGGACTGCATAAACAAGGGAGGAAACTTCTAATATTCAATCATCACAAAGGACACATAGATTTTCTTAGAAATATTTCACCTAAAGAAAAGGAGACAAAAATACAAGGAGGCTGGCCTATAAGTGACATACTTTAACTTTGTGTGTATATATACATATATGTATATATATGATACACTTGTATATTTTACATATGTGCCAAAATATTTGTCTACCTGATCCTATATTTCTTCTTGGAAATTTTGCAAATCACTGTGGCTGTAGTTGAAAAAGCTAAGGGAAGGACATATATTTGAAGAGTTAAAATCATAGAATCATAGAATCATGGAATGGCCTGGGTTGGAAGGGACCCTGAGGATCATCAAGTTCCAACCCCTCTGCTGCACGCAGGGTTGCCCATCTCCAGTTCTAATACTAGATCAGGTTGCCCAGGTCCCAATTCAACCTGGCCTTGTACACCTCAGGGTCAGGGCATCCACAACCTCTCTGGGCAGCCTGTTCCAGCACCTCACCACTCTCTCGGAAAAGAACTTCCCCTGATATCCGATCTAAACCTTCCCTCCTTCCGCTTGAAACCATTCTCCCTTGTCCTATCACTACCTACCCTTGTAAAAAGTTGTTTTCCCTCCCGTTTATAATCTCCTTTTAAATACTGGAAGGCTGCAATGAGGTCTCCCTGCAGCCTTCTCTTCTCCATGCTGAACAAGCCCAGTGCCCTCAACTTGTCTTCATAGGCGAGGTGCTCCAGCCCTCTGATCATCTTTGTAGACAAAGGGGAAAGTACTGAGGGAAAAGGGAGCAAGAGGACAAAAGGGTGTCAAAATCCACGATAATCCCTTTTAACAATTAAAGGGGCTCTTCACATACTAAAGCAGACAAAAAAAGGCAGATAAGGAGCTAAAGAAACATTTTTATTCTTACAGAAGTAAAGGTAATTAAAATTTCAGAGGGAGGGCTATGACATTTTGTCTGTTCAGCTATTAAATATCAATGAAATCAATATCAATATATTGTCGTAGTCCTTTATTAAGAAAATATTAATGTTTAACATTCCATCATTATAAACTTTTTTTCTCATAAAACACTATACATTTTGAAATGCATTTTATTATATAAACTCTACAATAAAACATAGAAACTGAAAAGATTGACAGTGTAAACAATAGTTTCAATTGAGTTAATCTGATTTGAAATTATTTTTTAAAAGTTTTGTTTTACAAAACATTTTCCCAGGATATTTTTAGCTTTCAGAGAACATGGAAATAGATTTCTAAACGTATTTTTTAAAAAAGGAAAGTTTGTAATTTTGACCACTTGTAAAATTTGTTCTTCTGCGATCACTAATAAACAATTTATGACGACATGACAGATATACAGGAACATTTGTCAGTAAGAAATTAATAGTTTAGCATTTTCCAAAGATTGAGAAATAAGATTTTACTTAGCTAATTTTAATACATCAGGTAAATAAGGAAGCATCCCTTTCCAAAGATAGTAATTCAGTTGAAGAAGATGTGTCAAAGTGATTAGAAGAGTCATTTATGTGGTATAGCTGTCAGCTTTCGAGTACTGAAGTAAAGGTTCAACAGTTCCTACTTTATAGTCATCTATTCATACAGGTTTTAATCAAAGGAGCTGACCATCTTGTAGCTGGGTCTTGGGAATTAATTCTGACTACTCAAGTTTTACGTTATTGATGATATAATAAAAAACAAATAGCTCACCAGACAAGAAGACATTGTTTAAGGAAAGTAGAGCAAAGCATATGAATTATACTGGGTATCAATTTGTTAGTATCCTTAGTATTACTATCATATGTATAATTAACACTTTAATTAATAATGATATAGCTCTTATTCCATGGTAGGTGAGCAGTCTCCAGAGGCTGACAGGAAGACTTCTGAATGGTCTTACACTGAGTTACAGTTCTTCATAATCACTAATTTTGTATGAATATTGTCAGGTTATGGAAGCTTGGAACCACCTTTCCAGTGATGTAATAACAGTGCAATTGCACAGAACCGCGGTATGCGCAAAAGGCTGCTGAGTAGTGGTATTTCTCTATGTTCCACACAGGTTTTATTTTCAAATTCATGAAGAAATCACTTTCATTCACTAGATTAATGTAACTCTATTACTGTTGCATCCCACTTCTACTTACGATTTTCTTTTTTATGGGCACCTAAAAACTTTATGTGAACCTAAAACCTTTATGCGCTGATTTCTGTCTATATGGTAATTCTATTCAAAGGGGATTGCTTAGATTGGTTTGTTTCTTCATTTGTGCCTTTTCATTTCTAGTAAAATTATCCAACATCTACTTAACTGCGAGAGGTCTTTCACTTAATTTTTAAATGTCTCTCTTTACTTATTTACATAGCCTGTAAACTTTTTAGCATAGTTTTCTTGAAAATCACTTTTGCATGGCATTATTTTTATTTCCTTTAAATTCAAGACTTTTCTGGAGTCTTTTTTTTTTTTCCCTTCAGTTTTATATCTATCTTCCACAAGCAATCTACTTCTATATGAGAACACAAGCATTGCCAAACTCCATATTTGAAGCCACAAGTTAAAATGTGTTGTCCAGGGAAAATATATATCCCACTTTCAAAGACTGTGAACATGAACTTTACTTTCAAAGCAAGAAGTCACATTCTTGCTGGGAATACTAGGAATGCAAATGTCAGAGTAACCAACAAAATGGAAGGTACTCTATTGTTTTCCAAATGTCATATTAATTTTAGGATCTAAGTAGGAATGAATTGGTACAGCAGCAATATACTAACCATTGGCCTAAATTTCATTATGATTATGGTAATTATTTTTACTGTAAAAGCCTTAAGATGTTTGAGATTTGTTTAATATTTTAAATGTCAGTCACATGGGTAGTGTATGAATACAAATAGGCATTAACACTTCTAAGTGTGAATTTATCAAAAAGCTGCCCAAAGTTACACATAATAAATTGAGATGAAAACCATCTAGTTAATTGATTTCCATCCTGTAGTTGGGATGGATGCCAAATTTCAAGGTGGGTTTCATTTTTGTTGTTTCTGTGATTGTTTTTAGTGACATATTCTCTGTGGATCTTGTCTATAATTAAACTGCTGAATGATGTCTTTCAGTTTTCACCAGTGTGATTCTGTAGTTAAAGGTTAACTATTTTAGGCAGGAAGTACAGGATGCTCTCAAAATCTGAACTGTGAGAAAATGTTCTCCAAAATTTTAAAGTTCGCTTTTCTGTGATCAGCATTGTGGAAACTAAATAAATCTAAATAAAGTGCTGAGAATAAAAAGAGATGTAATTGGATAAGTAGCTGATTCTTCCTATACAGTAAGAATTATAAGAAGGAAAGATCAGAGACAGTAACTATGTCTAGGAAAGAAGATAAACTGAAAGAAGATAAACTGAGCTTTATCTATTATCTGTTGGTTTTTATCTCCTGGATGGTGCAGAGTAGGGCCGACTCGAGTGTCCTCACTTTCCTTTCTCTTGTACATCCTGATAACCACCAGGAGAGACTGCACCTCTGTTCTCTTTCACAGTGTCAGGGTCATAGTCTGAATATGTGGAAAGGTTCTACTGTACTAATAGGGGTACTAAAAAAAATCTGACTAAAATTTTGTAACAAAACTGATTACAACTCTGAAACTTGAAAAGAGAAATACAATGGGAGAAAGATGTACACTACATAACAGTAGGTATATGATGCAGGGACTCAGAACACAAAGTGGAGATTCTTCGCCTTTTTTCTATTGACTAAACCTGGAACTGGAGCTCTTATATCTCAAGCTTTCCAAGGTTACTTCTTCCGTAATCAACACAATAGATCTGGAATGTAGGTTGACATATACCACACCTAAATATAAAGAAGGTTTTGATGATCTCAGTTTATGTCTCAGTATATGGTAGGGAAGACCTCAACCACTCCCTGAATTCCTGTTGCTGGGCAACAAGCCACCTTTTCAGTTAGCTTGTTCTGAATCAGTTGGAAGAGTATTGCCATAAAATCTCAGTGGGAAGCAAGGAAACACTGTCCTGTTGAGAGATAAAAGACCAAAGATCACCAAAGAGGCAGATCTTTTCAGGCAGAAATTCCCAGGCCCTCAAGTACATATAATATTGCATACAGGCAGATTACATATTTATTTATTTTTCTTTTTTCTTCTCTGTGGGGAAAAAAAAAAAAAAAGACACAGCAATCAGCAAAGGAAACTTCAGAATTGTGTAGCTAGGTGTAACAGTAACTTAGTGCCTGTTTGAGGAACTCAAAATACAAGATGTTTTCTTACTCATACAATACATTTGATGGCACAGTTGCGATAGCATAATTTACTGTCTAACACCATCTAACAAGCTATATTCTGATGCACGGGACTAAAATCTTAATGATATCTTTGATTTTCCCACCGTTTTTTGCAAGAGAACATAATTTCTCTCTTTGAGTTTTTTGCACCACAAAAAAGGTGTCAGAAGTGGTTGGCTGTTAGTGGCAAAGGGGTTTTATTACCTTTTTTGACCTTTTTTATGATCAATTTCCCATGACTGCTAAGAAGAGGACATTGTGACCAAGCAGTTATTTCTAATTCTGTTCTTAGGCAGTGTAATGTAACTAACTTCACTATTTTCTGTTCTCTAAGCAAAGGTCTAGTTTCATTCTCTTCATTCTGAATGCCTTGTTTTAATGCTTCTTCATAAAATATGGTTCTTTTAGGTTAATGTAAATCCCAAACTGACTAAATAAAGTGGAAGATATATCTAACAAATGTAAAAGTACTTTACATCATCACTTTCCCTTAAAAATATGTTATGTCAGAGTTTCAGACACTAATAAGGCAACTGAAGTATTGTTTGGTACACCAAATGCCCATAGTAATATCAGTCATGCAGGATACCAGACTGAATGGCTAAAGACAAAAAATGTTGAATAACAAAAGAATTGTTTAAAACTACAAAACTACAAATGAGTTAGTCTAAATCATGATAAGAATCAAAGAGCCATTTCTAGTCAACTGCAGCTATCTTGCAGAAAAGAGTACGACCTCTTTGTCAGCCTCTATTTTTTAAAATTAACCTCATATTTTGTATTCTATATCTAGTTACTTGGGTCTTTCCTTATATTTTAACTACTTTTACCTCTTCTTTCCACTGAATATCTATCCACATTCTGTCTACATACTTTGTCTCCCTATACTAATAAATATCCCACTGGTATTACACACCACTTCAGAAATAATGTCAATGGCTTCAATACATCTCGGTGCTATTCTATTTGTTCTGCTGTTATAGAATTTTATTCTTTTTCTTCTACACAGCACGAGAGAGGATCAAGAAAATGACAGGTCAGGAAGAAGTTATTTAGAGTAAATAAAAGAGCAGCAATAAAAGCATTCCTCAATGAGCTAAGACCAGTACAGCTAGTTTTCAGTCAATTATTTGTCTCTTTTGTTGACATCATGAAGAGTGCATGCACACACACACACACACACACACACAAAGGCACTACCTTTGATGGCAAGACATTTTAACATATAGCTGTAGTGGGCAAATGTTGTTTAGATGGCTTTTAGATGCTATGTTAAGAATTTTTTAAAGAAAGGCTGAAAGTTTTTTGGATTCGTACTGATCATAAGAATTTTTTGCCTTTACAATATTCTTGTAGTCTGGTAATAACGAAGACAGGACATGAATTGAAGATGATGTAAATTCTAATTGTCCTTGGTATTAGGTTTAGAAATTCAAAGTATTTTGATCTGCTATGCCCTTTGGGCTGGAGGGAAGAAGCATTTTTTTTGCAAAATTTCCTTTAAAATTTCCTTTCCACATCATTGATAGGAATGTATCCTTCCCTCTTCTAGGCTGCAACTGAAAAGAGGCAAAGAGAAGTAAGAACAGGTACATTTCCAGCTGTTATGGGAGTACCCCTCGAAACAGCAGCTGCTATTGCATGTTTGTTCTCTCATAGAGGATTAAGTCCAGGAGCTGAAGTACTGTAAGAGTATATAGCAGACTAGGGGTCTCTCTTTGGCCGCCTACCATCCTACTGCCATTGGAGGCTAAAGGCAGGTAATTACAGGAAATTTTAAGAAAGAGGGAAGTATACAGAAACTTTCCTCTATTATTGGACAATTAAACAATGTTGCAGAAATTTCCTGCAGTGGAAAATGCATCTAGACTGTCATATTTAATACTCACTGATAGACCATCCTTCATTTGTTTAGTGTCTTTTAAAACACATTTATTCTTTTGTTTTTCACAGCAGCCATTGACAATGAGTTTCACAATTTAATTACTTTTTTTTGATTTAGATGCCTGGCCCCAGGTGTCCTTTTGCTCTACAGTTATTCAGAATATCCTGCTGACATTAGCTGTGCAGCTGATGATCACAGAGGAGTAAGAGGCACTTTTAGCAATAGTTAAAACCAAATATTGGAAGTTATTGCATTTTGCTGGGGGATAGTGGTTGGAACCACAGAAGCAAAGAAATATTATATCTGCTTATATTAGAATACTGTAGGCATGGAACATTAAAATACAGATTGTGAAAACCATTGCAGGTCATGTGGGCTCTTTTCAACTCAGCATGTATTGTTTAACTAGCATTAACAAGTTGTGCAGCCTGGAGATATAACTGGGATAGATTACTTTATTTTTTATGCTAAGCTTGAAATACATTTTACAATATAAAAAGTTCAATTTCTGATAGTACTAGTTTAACCTAGCAATTTAACTGAGGCAGAAAAAAAATATATATCCTGAATAACATGCAGCTTAGTGTGTTAAGGGTCTATCAAATAAGACCTCTATGATTTCACATTTTATGCGGTCATAAAAAAGATCCCACAGCTGTTCTTTGTAGCTAACTGAATCAACTGAGTTTTCCTTGGCAAATTTTTCATATTTTAGCATTATGCAACATACTTCACACAGCTCAATTGCTGCTCTCTAATTCCAGAAGGGGATGTACGTCTTCAGTGCCGTATGTTTACAGTACATAAAAACTTTGCAGATCTTTGTGACACAAAAATATTTTAAATATAGGCTAATATACTATTTATGAAAGATATGTGAACTGGTAAGTTATTTCAAAACATCAGCAGTGATTCAGGATTCTGAACAATACTGTAACATTGTCAAATGTGCAATTAATTCAAAACTTCAGTCTAAACTGACATTTCCTAATAGAATGATGGAATCTGGTAAGTTAGATGGACAGCTTCCTGTTCTTGAGGCCATATTCAGCAAAGATTTAAGGAGATTGTGGTCTATGCTATACTCTTCAGAGGATCACCTGTAATAGCAATTAACAAGAGTGTTTCATTGCTATCTTGTGTGATGGCAATGCCATTCTGCACAATTTCTTGGTATCCACTGTACACTTTAGAATGTGATGAGCAGCTAACCCTGAAGCAGGACACAGAAATATTGTCAAATCAGGTACAGTTTTACTCTTACACAAAAAATAAATAGCTTCTAGTCCTGTAGCTTCAAGTTCCGTACCTTCAGGTTGATGCAATTCCTTGACCAGAAAATTAGTCTTTGACCAGAGAAAACTTCTCAAATATATTTGTCAAAAATAGCATTATTTCTTCTGAGAGTTTTCAATTCTACTTGTTTTCTTTTTTATGAAATGACATTAAAGCAAACATATTTACACCAAATAGAATGAATTCATACCATTCACATCGCTAATTGAAGAGAGCACATATGTCAGGATATAAGTTACAAAAATGAGGGTGAGTTCAGAAAGAAATGCACTTTACCAAAGAAGCATTTTCCAGTTGTTTTGTATGAACTGATTTATACATAATACTGAAGGTATTCTGAACAAAACATCTTTAGCTGCCCATGATACAAATTTCAGCTGTCTAATGAATATCTCTTACTACTAAGAAAAATTTCATTTTCTAACCACATGCAGTACTCTCCTTGTGTAAACAACAGTAAGAGTTTTCAAAGAATCCAAATGAAAAATAGCCAGAAATTGACAGCTTGAGCACCAGTATGTATCAACACCCTCTTTGCTAATTGCTGCCATCCCAAATTAATGGAAGACTTTTAAATCTCCTGACAGTGGTTATGTAACATTCTGTGGTTAGGGGAATTTGAGACAGTACATAACAGATGCCATCATTAATATGCAACTGCATATGTTTCCAGTGTACAAGTTTTTGTAAGCTTTTTTCTTTCTACCCTTATCTTTTTTCTTTACTAGTTGAAAATAATTCTTCAAAATTCTTGGTTTCTACTTTTCTACCTAGATATTTTAAAATGAATTGTTTTAACCCTTTGTCTTTTCCATTAGAGAGCCTGTTCGTACAGTATATCAGAGATATGATAAATCTTTACTCCTAGTAGAACCAGAATTAGTTATAATTTAACAGCTTCTAAATGATGAATAAATTGTATTTTACTAGCTAATTTTTTTCGTTCTCTTTTTCCTAAGAAATTTGGAAAAAGAATTAAATCTTCGGGAAGCCAATTTCTCTGTAATTGTTGTTGAATTTCAACCTCTTACTTTCCCAAGGCTTAAAACCTATCTTGAACTTCAAAGTTCTGCTTATTCAAGGAATTAGTTTTTTTCTTTTTGAAAATCTATATATGTTTCATTCTTAAAACAAACAAAAAATTCAGTCAAAATGCATATTGTGTGACTCTATCCACATGAAATGCTACCTGAAGCAGCACATTTGTTCTCATTTTCTTTCCAGTGTCAATAATTAGGCATGGCAACGGAAGAGAGAGTGGTTAAAAACCATCAGTATAATGCTGTATATGAACAAGATATTATTGTTACTGACTTTACTTGTTTTCTAGTAATTTCCATCTGGGTGTACATCTCCATCATATTCCCTCTCATCTGTCCAACCTTCCTTTCCATAAGAATGAGGACATCTTCAATATTAGTTTGTGATGGTCTCCTTTCACTCTTCACCATGAAAGAAGGAGTCTAAAACAAGACGAAGTCTAAAAGTACATTCTTGACAGGGATACACATACTATCTTCTCTCAGATCACAACTTGGTCTCTTCTGTCCCTTTGTATCTCTCAACAGTCTCCAAAAGGGAATTGATGTCACTTCTACTGGTGAAAAACAGTTGATGTACATCTGCCTTAGGGACTTGACTCTTATGCATGAGTCGCTGATGGGAGTGTGACTGAGCATCGGTGAATTGGAGAGGACATCTCCAGAAAGCAAACTGTACAACTTCACACATGAAAGACTTCTACCCTTCACATAGTCACAGATTTAGGGTCTCTCAGGCCACCAAAGCTCCTCTGGCCTTTTTGTCTGCCCTGCGTAGTGTGAAAGAGTCTAAGTGGTGGCTCGGAAAAGAGATTAAATGGGTGAGAGTCACATTACTGAAATATTGAAGTCACAGCTCCTGTTCACCAAGAGAATCAAATGATTTCATTGACGTGGTAAAACAAAATTTATTTTTCTATCCAAAGTGAGAGTTCCAAAGAAAAGGGAAGGAAATGGGATCAAACGTACTGACTCTAAGAGTTCATCTTGGATTAAAGTTTCTGTACAGCTCCATTTCACATAAAGTTATCCTTCTCCTAAGACTCCTCATTCATATATGAAGTTCTGCTCTGATAATATGAAACAAAGGCACTGAGCTTTGTCTGTGATCTTCTACAGGAAAACACAAGGAAAGTGTTTATCTACTTTGAAAGGAAGAAGATCTGTGAATAGAAGTTTGAGCTCGTGAACCCTTCCTATACTCTAGATGATGCAGCCAAGGATGCTGCCTGCAGGGCTGCAGGGGTGCATGAACTATTGTCCCATGCTCACCTTGCTATTCACCAGGATCCTTAGGACTTACTCAGAAGCCTGTCACCCCATGGAGCCAGATCCCAGCCTGTGCTACTGTTTGTTGTTATTCTGTTTCAGATGCACAGAGTATGTGTTTCTCTCCAATATATCATGTAACACTTGTTGACCTAATCATCCAGCTCGTTGTGATCTTTTCCTTTCAGCCAAACTAATTCTGTGATTTCAGTGTTGTTCACAAATCTGGTGAGTGTGAATGCCATTCCATCACAGACATAATTTAAGAACACACTCAATAGCATCTGACCCAGAAGCAATTTCCAGAAAAAAATACATCTGATCTCTGTCAGTTGGACATTCAGCTATTCACCATCACATTTTGTGCTTAGCTGTTTAGGACACTTTTCACTAAACTAGTTGTCAACCTGACTGAGAGCTTGCCATCTGATCTATGGGGATGTTGTGGGAGATCATGAAAAAGCCTTGCCAAAATCAAGGCAGATGATATCCATGTCTCTCCTCTCATCCTCTCAGCAAACTGTTTTATCTGAGAAAACAGCTAGGCTAGTCAAATACTAGTCACCATCGATAAATCCATATTGGCTTCCTTCAGTCACCTTCTTTTCATTCATGTTCCTGGAAGGAACGGAAGTTCCTGAGGACCTCTTTCTTTGTAAGTGTTCAAAAGTAAGTATGACTAGTTTTCCTGATCTCACTCTCTCTCTCTCTCTTTTTTTTTTTTTTGTCTATGTTTGTAGTCAGGAAAACTATTTGCCCTTTTCTGATTACTTGGACTTCCCTTGATCCCAGTGGGTTTTCAAAGATTATAAGGATTATTTTGTCATCACACCAGCCAAGTCCTTCAGAACCCTTGGATGCAATCTTGTCAGGTCTCCTGAATTTGCCTATGTCTACTTTGTACAGATGATCCCTAATTCAGCCCTTCTCCACTGCCACTGGTTCATTGTCTCCCCTACCATTGTTTCTTGCTGTAACAGGCTTAAGAACTGAAGACTAAGGTGAATAAGGCATTGACTACCTTGGTCTCTGCTGTGACATTTGTAATTAGCTTGCACGGTCAATTTCACAGTAGACTTACATGTTCCTTGTATATTTGTTTCCTCCTAATGTATCTACAGATGCCTTTCATGTTATTCTTGATCTCTTTGGAGACCTGCAACTAGCGGTGCTCCCCAGGGGGTCGGTGTTGGGTCTGCTCTTGTTCAATGTCTTCATCAACGACCTTGATGAGAAGATAGTGTCCANGTACTGTATCCAGTTCTGGGCTCCTCTGTATAAGAAAGACAGAGACCTCCTGGAAAGAGTCCAGCGAAGGGCCACAAAGATGATAAAGGGCCTGGAGCATCTCCCTTATGAGGAGGAGAAGCTTGGTAATTTGAGTCTGTTCAGCCTTGAGCAAAGAAGGATGAGAGGAGATCTGATCAATGTGTACAAATATCTGAAGTGCGGGAGGGAAATGGACATGGGCAATCTTTTTTCAGTGGTCTTTGGGGACAGGATGAGGGGAAATGGCCTAAAACTGGAGCATAGGAAGTTCCGCACCAACATGAGAAATAACTTCTCCGTGGTGTGGGTGACGGAGCACTGGAATAGGCTGTCCAGGGAGGTTGTGGAGTCTCCTTCCCTGGAGATATTCAAGACTCATTTGGACACCTAACTGTGTGACCTGCACTAGGGAATCTGCTTTGGCAGGGGTGTTGGACCTGATGGTCTCTCGAGGTCCCTTCCAACCCCTACAATTCTGTGATTTTGTGATTCTGTGATTCTTTTTCCTATATGAGCTCCAGCAGAACTACCACTCTCCTCACTGCACTGCTGCATACTCATATGATATTTCTGTGTTGCCTTCTGGTAGCCTCCATTTTTTCTGTCTCTCAGGTGCTTTTATTTGGTATTGATAATGCACTGTTTATCTGGGCTGGCTTCTGGTTGTATCAGTGCCTTTTTGCACTGAGGGAGAAGGACTGCCTTTGCACTTGGAGAAGGCTGTCTCTGAAATGAACTCCCAAGCAGGAGTGCATTTCCCAGGAGAATCTGTCTCATTATTCCCTGAGCAAGCTGAGATCTGTTCCTCTCAAGGTCTTTATTCTGCTCCTTCTCTTCCTTGTTCTTAGGGTCTTAAACTTCGCTGCATCATCAAAGCTGGCATTTGTGCTTGTCTCTAAACAAGTCTTCCGTATTTGTACATTTGGTCTGGAAGAACACCACTCCTACCTAATGAACACATGCTGGGGTCCTTTTTGGAAGTTGTCAATGCACTCCAGAAATCTGCATAGCTAATATACTGCTTTGTTGCTTTCCAGTAAATATTAGGGTGGTTGAAGTCCCTGTCAGAACAGCAGTTCTGGAGCCTATTTGAAGTGTCTGAAGAAAGCTTCATCCACCTCTTCCTGATCCAGTGGTCTATAGCAGACACCTACTGCAAAGTCTTATTTGAGAGCAGTTTCTTTCATTTGGACACAAAGACACTCTGCAGAACACACTTAATACCCGTGCACTCAAACTCTTTTACAGAGAGCCCTCCTCCCGTTTTGCCCTATCTTTCTGGTGTGGCCTGTACCTGTCTATCATGGGACTCCCATCATTTGAGATAATCCAAAGATTTTCTGTAATTCCAAAAGCGTTGCAACTGTGGGATTGCACAATATTGCTTTTCTTCTATTATGTTCCCCAGAGCATGAGTATTCCTGTACAGACTTGAGATGATGTGTTGTCTGCCCCTGGACTCTAAGTGAGTGTGAGATCCTCCCCCAGGGCTCTGCTTCACGTATGCTTTCACCTTGTACCCTTTGGCCTCCTGTCTTCAGAGAACACTCCCTATGATACCAAGTTTTAACCCTAATTTGCTAGGTTAGCCAGCCCAGAAGGAAAGATATCGTGGCAGGAACCTCTGAACTGCTCAAAGAGCATTTCATGGTCATGGGAGCTGAAACCCAGCCTGCAATATCAGCCATATAGCCAAGTACTGATTGTTTGATACTCCTCCTGCCTCCATCCTGGCCTTGCATTAGCAAAACTGAGGGAAAACAACTTGAGCTCCTGTCTCCTTTTCTTTAGCCCTTGGAGCTCAGTAGTTCCAGCTTCTCTTTTGCAGGTCACTCTTTGTAATGTCATTGGCACTCATGGAGGATGAGGAAGGGTAGTAATCTCTGGGCTTTAGGAATCTTGGCAGTCTCTCCATGACATGCTGCCTTTGGCTTGAGGCAACCATCAAACATTCCCTGGCTGTCAGATTGGCAGGTGGGTGCCCCAGTCTCCTGCAGAAAGGGATGTCCTGATACACATTTCTCCCTCATGGGTTTGATCTACTGAGCAGAAGCTTCTGACCCAGTTATCCTTTCCTGCCTATCCTTGTTATTTATTCTGAGTTTTCCAGAGGAGGTGAGAGTAGCTGCCCTGCTGCCATGTGGCATGAGCTTCTAAGATGCCCTGTTCTGCAAGTCACTGTTTTATCCTTTTCTAAGCCATGCTTTTGGTCATCCAATCATGTCAGCAAGCTGTGGCTTCAAGTCTTGTCCCTGCAATATTGCTACTTGCATCCTATTGATTCCCTATTCCCCCTCTCTCTTATAGCACAACTTGCTGCACTCTTCTTGCAACTCAGGCTTGCAACTCAGACACTATTTATGAAACTCCAAAACAATATTTTAACTATGTATTTAATTAAGGATTTAGTACTCATAGGACTGTAAAGCAATATGGATATAAAACTCAAGAGCCTGTCACCTCTGTGATCCATCAGGGCACACATCCTACGGGAGACGGCCTCATCTTGCCAAGGCCAGGGAGAAGCATCAGGCCTTAACTGCAGTTCTTCCTCTCAGGAGCTCTGATGGAATGTGAGGAAAATCTTATGAGCTGCGCTTCAAGATCCCATCCTGTGTATTGTCCCCAGCATGACTACCAGCCTGTATCCTACTAAGATACAATCACCAGCAGCAGACATGTCCCAAGGAAAGAGAATACTTACACACCTTCCCATGTGAACTGCTCTGCTGACTGCTGCATCCCTCAACATTACCCGTTTGCTGCACTTTGTTTTGCTGCCTTCCCCAGCTGCCAGCAAGGCAGTTCATGGAAGCTGATCACAGGCACTTCCAGCTCTGTGCTGGGTGCCACCTGCCTTGACACCCTTTTCTGCAGATCCCTCCTCATGGAAAATAAGCACTCTAAACAACTCCTAACTCCAGGTCACGTAGTTTGTGAATTCCATTGCAGCTGCATGTTCCTTTCCCCCACGTCACCCCCGTAACATAGGCATACTGAGCAGTTATTCTCGGGTTTGTGCAATGTTCCTGGAATGGCAATTCCCTTCTCCCTACATACCACCCTTTCTGGAACACCTCTCAGACAGGGTCCACTTATCTCACAAATACTGGCTAACCAGGTTGCTGTTCAAGCAGTGACTTTGCCATCAACAGCCTCAGTTTGTCACCTTTCCCCAGTAGCGATGTAAATTTTGAGTGTTGCTACGGGAAACATCCTAAGGTGGAAAGGCTGCGAAATGCAGGATGTTGCTGTCTCTGGATGCTACTCAGTTTGGAGCCTGAGGAGAAGGGGCACAGCTAGTCCACTATGGGCGTGGAAGCAGCTGTAGTTTGGGCAGGCAGAGCTGTAGTAGCAAAGAAGGAGAGTGTTCCTTAGTGCATCAGAAAGATTGCTCCTTGTGCCTTCCTGTAGAAAAGGTTTGCTAGAATGTGCAAGATGCAGAGAAATGAGTTGAGGCTGCTATGGAAGGACCTACTGGCTTTTTAGAGTTCCTCCATCGCTGAAGGACATCTGCAAATGCTTGGGGAGATAATATAGTCCCACAGTGTTGAAATTCCCCAGCCTTCCTCTATTTCATTACCTGGGGTAGTTGAATGGAAAGTGGCTCCTTAGCAGGAAAGAAAGTGATGAGGTGAGGGAATGGAATGATGATTATGAGATGGGCATTTTCCAAAAGCAAAGGAGTTCACCCTCGCTCGAACATGTACCTATCTTCTCTCAATTGCAATGCTACTGTCTGTTTTGTAAACCTCTCAGAGCTGACCTGTGGCATGGACGCCAGGTCGAGCCAAAAGCAGGACAATGGTTGATACATCTTCTTGTTTGCCTTGTTCCACTGTGGGTGATGTGCTGCCCCCATGGCATCTCTTCAAGCATCTCAGGGAGAGGGTACATTTTTTACAGTTAATGGTCATTCTAGATTGACACAAAGTATTTGGCATTTTGAAATACAGTTATACATACAATCAGGGACAAAGTGGAAGGTGTGATGGAGACAAACATGGTATGTTGAGAATCTTCTCTTTTCTGGACATAATATTATAGGCAGGTCTTAATAAAAAAAATCTATATCAAACTCTTCTACTGAATTGATAATTATTTTAGACATCATTACAAAAATCTGTCCGTCATCTGTTTGCCATAGGAACATTAAAATTGCAAGGATAAGTAATTAGAAGTTAAGAAGTTCCAAAATTTAAATTGTCAAGGCAAATTTAATTCATTACATTTTCATACTCTTTGTATTCCTTTTGATTTATGTGATGCTTCATTGTGTCTTGCTAACTCTACAATAACACGAGAAGCTCATTCCTTTCAGGAGCATTTATTTCCTCCAGATGTTTCAAAACCCTGAAGTAATTGCTATAGAGCAGTGTTATTGCACATTTGGTGGTGACAGTTTGGCAGATAATATTTACGAAACTCCAAAACAGTATTTTAACTATGCATTTAATTTGGAGTTTAGCACTCATGGGACTGTAAAGCAATATGGATACTGGTACATAAAATAAAGAATGTGAACAGTATTCAAGTTTTGTTAAATCATTGAGGCAACTTTGATAAGCCCACAGTCTAGGAAGTGATGTCTTTCTCCTCTCAGTTATTAGTTAGACTGCTTTGCAACTTACAGGTGGTAGACAGAGGGGAAAAGTAAGGGTTTAATATCTTTGAAAACAGTGTACATATGACTCGTCTGTTAGCATTCATACATTTTATGTACAAACACAGATCCTCATCTATGTTATTTAAAGCATCTGCTTTAGTTTCCTAAATAAAAATTAATATTCCCAACAGTGTCAATCAGTTCAGAAAGCAATTCAGAATTTGTAGATCAGGAATATATTTCTTCCCAGTGATCACTGAGTTGTCCTAAACCAAAGCTGATACCTACTTCTTGGTATGAATAACTGCAAATAAATAGATGAACATAGAAATAAATACATAATGTGCATAGTAGTGTATTTAAAAAGGAATTTCTGTTTTTATACTGCTCTTTGAACTTGTTAGGAACCCTGGGAGTTCATTTTATTCTCCAAAATGGTGCCTGAAACATAGCAGAGAGAAGCATGAAAGAGGTATCCCATGGATTCTTCACTTTCGGTTTTTATATTGATTTTTTCTTAGTAAGGTATTGTACTGCTGATTCAGTTTGTAAAGGAACTAAAAAAAAAATTGTTTCCTAAGAAAAAAGAAAAAATGAATAGAAAAGCCAATGTATTTCTTCAAAATATCTACTTCATGCCAGAAATTCAACAGAAAAGCATACCACCTAGAAGGATGTATCTTTCACAAACATATTACCAATACTTTAATTCAATTGCAAGTTTCCCAAATAAATTAATAAAGCGCTTGCTTTGTGCTCATAAACTCGAAGTTATGGATTTAATTGTTTTTCATTTTTAATTTGCAAAACTTGATGTTAGTTTAGATGCCATTAAAAGCTTCCAAGAAGACTGTTAAATGATGAGAGATAAGCAGGATGCAAAACAAGAGAGGTTTTGCATCTGAGTACAGAATAAACAAATACACAATTACATGGAAGTGTTCAAGTCCGGGCTGGGTGGGGCTTTGGGCAACCTGATCTAGTGGGAGGTGTCCTTGCCCATTGCAGGGAGGTTGGAACAAGATGATCTCTAAGGTCCCTTCCAATCTAAACCATTCTATGATTCTATATTTAAATGGCATGAATGAAAGGTACAATAACTAAAATAACTTTACAGGTTAAAGTTTTCTCCTAAGAAATAAATAAAAATGAAAGCTTATATAATACTACACAATAACAGACATTTTCCAATACATGCTGGTGCAACCTACAGACTGTTTTATGTTGATTCTATTTGTACTGCTTTCGCAGTGTAGGATCCTTGGAGCCAGCTACCACTATTATGTATTTGTTTAGTGTCCTGGAAGCAAATAA
Source organism: Penelope pileata (assembly GCA_013396635.1). Lineage (NCBI taxonomy): Eukaryota > Metazoa > Chordata > Aves > Galliformes > Cracidae > Penelope > Penelope pileata. Next base: position 140,697 of record WBMW01004109.1, on the reverse strand, counting down.
TTCAGCTAACCTAGAACTGTGACTTCAGACTATTTCTGAAAATGAATGTCATTAAATCGTGACTTATGTTCCAGTCTACATACTACACATCAAAGCTATTCTTCTCACTGCTGCACCTTGGCTTCAATGAGGAATGAGGATATAGTAAAGATAAAGGACTAAAATATGAGCTACAGGAGGCTTATTACATTCTTGATTTCCATTAGTTTTCTGTCTTCTCATCTCCACCTGCTCTCCTTCTTTTCCTGTAAACATTACCACACCACAAGCACCCTGAGCACACACATAGTTGCCACATGTTCACCTTCTAGCCAACAAGAACAACTGAGAGCATCATGAATTTCATTTCATTGGCTTTCCAGCAGCCCAACTTTGTTTATTTTAGCCTTGAAGCAAAGGATGCCTGTGTAGCAACAAGTCTGTATTCTATTTATTCAGAGCACTCATTTCCTAGATGATAACAACAAAAGCTTCTTACTCGTAACTTAGTCTATATAAATTGTTTCTTATTCTTACATATATATTTATGTATTCCAGTTAAGTGTCTCTAGTACTTAAGAGTTTAAATGCCTACTTTGATTATCCTCCAAAATGTAAGACTTGGATTCATTTATTTGGTCCAAGTGAAATTGTGTTTATATGAAATAATTTTTATGATTTTCCTTTGAACTTAACATTATTTTAAAAACAAATATATAAATGTTTCTATATTTTTTTTGTAAGGAAGGCAGCGTTTTCATGTCGCTTTTTTGAGAGTCTGAATGGAACTACGGTTTTGGAAAGAGCTAGCCATCATGCCATCATGTTGGCAGTCACATTGAATCAGAGTCCTTGTCTACACAGCCTCTTAATCTTGATAGCAATATTATTACTATATCTAACTGCTTTTCTTTTTTTTTTTCTTTTCTTTTCTTTTTTTTTTTTAATGTTGGAACTGATTGCCATTCATAAAATATCTTGATGCAGGTGACAAATTATCCACAGAGAGGAAGCTGATATCACTGAATGTATCTCACTTGTGACCTAAATCTAGACATAACTCGATGCCAGCTTGAAAAGCATGTGCATTAACCCACTGTGCCATCTCACCACTATCTACCTCTGGCAAGCTAATGAATGATTCAGTGGTTTTCATGGTTTCACTTCGACACTATTTCTGCAGCTGGAGACACAGTTTTAAAATATTGCAAGTGGATCACATTCACAAATGCTATTGCTCATTAATGTGATTTGTTTGCTGTGTTCTCTCCACAATGATTTTTTTTTTTTAATAAACTATTCATTTTCAATTTCCTATTATTCCGTTACTGCAGTAATAATAAAACGTTCTACAGAAACTAAGAGGTGACTTCCCATTATTTCAGCATGATCTTGACCTCCACAGAGGAAATATACATGGGCTCTTCAAGGACTAATGACGTATGAATAAATCATTTCCCTTAGCAAAATGTGGAGGAAGTAAAAAATCATTCTGTTATAAAATTTAACCTGTTCCATGTAACTCCGATTTAATCTATCTTTTCTAAAGATGGTACTACAGAAACAGTTTGATCAATTTACTTCACTAGCTACGTATACACAGAAAATGTAGGCATTCTATCCATCCAACAAGATATAGCACATATAAACAGAAAATTTCTTGTTAAAGTAAATCAAACATATAGGATGGAAAAGAACACATGCTGCTGAAAGGAAAGGAAATTTCAAATGTACTCTATTAGAAATAATTTGGTGCTTTCCTAAAGTCAGAGTGCATTTCTGTTTGATAGCAACCACAGACCCGAGATTCCTCTCAACCACATAAATCTTTTACATTTTTGATGCTGTCTCTAAAAGGAAACAAGGAATGTAATATAAAAGGAAGTAATTATCCCCAGTGTTATTGAAAATATCAGGCACTGCACAGGAGGCCATGAACACTGCTTCTTTCACTTATTTCAAACTTAATTATTCAGATACAAGGAAAGTGCTTAAGGCCATTACCTGTTTTACTCACATTGATTTTCAGAGGAGAGAGGGATCTGAATTCATTAGAAGCTTTTGGAACTCTGGTTTGTAATCTTCTCTGGTTATACAGCACAGACAAACAGGGCACATTTTTTACAATGCAAAATGGATGTGGACCACATCCATTGAAGATTTATGCTATCAAAAGCAAAGAAACAAAGACCTCAAAATTCTACATTAATTCCAAAAATAATATGATGTTTTAGGGAGAAAACTCTTCCATTCAGTAATAAGTTATTTGAAATAAATCTATTAAGCACTGACTGCATGCTCAGTCCAATGTTAGAGCCATATTAGGTTTTAAACTATTACCACACAATTTTTTGAGAACAGTCTACAAAGACTCATCTTTGTCTTGATGCCTACCATCACATTCAGAAGTCACTTTATCCAAATACTTAATGACATAGCAGGCCACTATGCTAGCTTAAGCGTTAAGGTATTACCCAGCTTCAGAAAAGTTAACAACATTATTTTCAAAATAAAACTTGTGAAAGATAAGAAATGCTAGTAAACACTATGAAGCAAATCTTAGAAGAAGAATACTGTATTTTCTGCCTTCTGTAAGATCAACTGTTTCAATAATTGTGAGGAATCTTTTGCAACTACTTTCAGAAACATCCAAAACTATTAGATATTTCTCCAGCTTGTTGGGTATCAAGTTATAAGACAATGTCCTAGTTCATCCAACAATACTGGTCAATTTTGAGAGATGCTAGTGGCCTGATGCTCACTGCCCATGTGATAACTACATTCTGGTTTTCTTGTTAGAAGTATTCTTAATTTTAGACTAGAAAACAGGAATAGTACCCTATAGTATTTACACAAAAATTAGAAAGAAAAGGAATATAAATGTATGATTTGCTGTCATTATTTTCCTAGCCAATTGATCTTAGAAATAGAATCCTTTTCTTCCTGTAGAATAGCTGTATTTGTATATTGATGCAATACATTGGTTGTTTCCTACAATTCTCCAGTGAATAAATTGTTACAAATGCTGTTGTCAGGCCATTCACATTTTCTCAGTGTGCAGCAGGTTTTACTTACACAGAATGTTTAATTAATTTTCTGATTAATGGGCTTTTTTTTTTTATTATGCTACTGCCATTTGGCAGCTGTTTTGACAAATCTGCCTTCCTCATTACAGAATTTCTACTTGTGAAAGGAAGCCAACCATAGCAAATGGGCTTATTGAATTATCCAGCTCACCAATTGTATAGTATAAAATTATTCATCCTGATATAATTTGATCAGGAAAAATCATTTATCTTTAGTAACTGTGTTAAATTAGATATTATTCTGCTGGATAGGTGCAATTTTCAAAGTGTCTGTAGTTAGAGAACTTTTTTTAATTTACTTGAACACTAAGTTATTGCCTATTTTCTGATTTCACTTTGTTATCAAAAAGGTTAGTTTCTGACTAATCGCTCCACAGAGTCCAATTGATTCAAAGCTTGAAAAGCAACACTTAGCCATTTTAGAGAAAAATGCCAGATTGAAATGTATCATTGGTAATACAGTTTCGAAAAGACTTATTCTAAATATATTTCAATTTGTATTTAAATCAGTTAATTCAAAGTCAGTCCAATTTTATTTAGTCGTACTATCTTCAAGTATTTTAACACTATCAGATATGTTGCAATTAACATTGACATTGCAATTCTGAATAATATTTTATTCAATCTAACAACATTACAATTAACCTCACTTTCAGTATATTAACGTGTTATGGTCCTACATAATCTCTTTTTAAAAGATAATATTTGACAAATTTGAAAACAAATGTCACAATGCAGTCAAAAACAAAAAAAAAAAGAGGAAGAGAGAAACATTTTGTTGTGGACTGTAATGAACAGTTGCATAAAAATAAATATGATAAATATTATTTGATAAATATTATTTCAAAGGTTGAAAAATATTATTTGCCTTGTGCTCCAGGACAACTTTTTAAGTGCAGTGTCTGCTGAAGACAATCCAGAAATACTAGCTAATCTCACTGTAATGCACCTTGAAGCGTTCTCCAAATATTTCACTGGGTTATGCAAATTCCTCAAAACATAAGTGAGTTCTTTACTTCCTCTGTACAGCTGAATAAGTAATAGCATAATAACTGTAACTGTGTGCGTGGATGTAGTGTTGAAACCCCTTCCTTCAATCCTACCTCATCTAGTTACGGTTTTAAATCACTTTCTCTTGTTCGACTTTCACAATCTGCACTGTTTTTTCAAAGCCATGTCTACTCTTATCTGCTCTCATCTAACTCTCGTGGTTACGTTTTGCTTTTTGAAATATGTTGCATATTTTAGTAATATACATGTTTATTTCACTAATTAAGAAAGATACTTTCCTAGGTAACTTCCTAGGAAAGCTGCAAATCATACTTGAAAACACTATTTCTTGAAGGATATCAAATTCAGTCATCAGAGACAAATAATTTAAAGTTATTAGTTATTTATATAACACAGAAGCATAACTCATTTTTAACCAGCTTCAGCTACAAAAAAGGTCTAGTTAAGTGCTGGAGTTGTTTAACATCATATTCAAGAAAGTCTATAGAGCAATTTTACTAATACAAAAAGTAGAATCTGTTACCAGTCTTTATCCTTGAAGTTGGGCATAGACAAGGATTCTTTTGTTTCTAGAATGCATTGCTTTAAACAATTGCATTCAGGAACTGTATTTTCTTCTTGGAGGTCATTGTTATGAAAGCAGGCCAGTTTTCTTTACTGCTCTGTTATTTCAATGGCATTCCTTCCTGAACTGTTTCATATGCTTTGCTGCTTCTTGTTAAACTATCAGTCAATTATAATATGTGTGTTGACTTTGAACATCAGTTTTACTAGAAAATGCTTCAAATATATTAGGTTACTACTTCATTTTTTCTTGTGCTTTTCGTGTAAATATTATAACCAGATTATGAATCTTTTGTTTTTCCACGCACGTAATTTTTTTCAATTGCTTCTTGTCTCATATTTCCATTTCATGTTGTGAACACCTTTGTATTGGGCCATGTTTTCATCTCTCCTGGCCGTTCTCATTTCACTGGGAAAGATTTTTTTTTCTGGGGACTAAAAGCAACATTTTTGTTTCTTATTACTTGGCCATTCTGCTTTTAAGGATATGTGAAACAAAACTTAAAGACAAAGGTAAAATATTTAATTAGACAATTGATTAACAATAAACAAACTTAATTTCCTGTGCAACACAAAAATATTTCCTTTTTCTTTCCAAGTCATATTTCGGAAATCTTATCTGACAGGTATCAAGGAGACCCTTTGGTAGTGTTTTGTTTTTCTTGACATGTGCATTGAACCAGATGACTTAATTTCCTAGGTAATTTCCACTCCACTGTGACTCTGTGATCTTATTCTCTCCATGGAGTACAAGATCTTGTATAAAAACTCATAGCCATAAAAATTCCTATCAGAACTATTAATTTTGTAATTGTTTCTAAATTCCAAGTCCATATTAAGAGTTCCCTTTTGTTGATTTTTGCATTTTCTATACAATACTGAATTTTGGGAGAAATTTAATCTTCATAAATGTAACTGGATATATACTTCACTCATTAAACTAATTCTACAGATGATAAGCCTGTTAGTGAAAATAGCTGTCACACAAAGCAGAAGACTGAGAATCACTGCATTTCTTATGTAATAACTCACCTTTACAGACTTCATGAAAAAAGAAAGTTGTTAAATATCTTATTTTTAACCTTTAATGACTGAACAAAAGTGAAGAAGTAAACTTACTAGAATCTCATTCCCCAGACAAACAAGTTGACAAAACTGTACTTCTCTGGCTAAAATATAAGTCATCATTAATAGAATGCCATAAATCGTGGATAAACCAGAGGGCAAAAAAGGAATTCTTGTGTATTTAGTTAACTTAGCATTTTCATGTAATCTTCACTGTAATAACACTTTATTAAGTCATTTTTTATTTACAGATGACATTATCTATAAAGATTAATTTGATAGACATTTCCTGTTGTAGGTATGTCTTACTGTAATACAAAAAAGGAATGACATGTCGGTGGAGTTGACACTTTTTCCTTTTCTTCAGCTATGTTTGTTTTTCTGCTCTGCATGTGTCTATATTTTCTCATATGTGGAGCCTGGATACGAATGTGAAAGAACAACAACAAACTTCAAGCAAGAGTTGGTGTCTAGTGACAATGTATATACAATGAACTAGGAGAGCTGAATATGTATGACTAGCAGCTTTGGTTTGTCACAAGCAAATTATGCCACAGCCATGATTTGTTGCTGCTTGGCTGCCTTGAATCATCTGACTGTGATCTTAGTGCCTGAGCCAGAGAGAGTGCATAGGTGCCTTCAGCATCTTGCATTACTGACATGTTGTGTTTTTTGCATTTTCATCAGTTTTCTGCGGGCTCTTTGCTCTTTTTGCCTTGCATGGGCTTTGTTTTGATTTTAGTTGGTAGAATGTGCTCGTCTGAGCACCTGAGAAAGGCAACTTGAAGGGTCGAGTCTCCAAATCTGTGAGCAACATCAGCAAGAAAACATACAGACAGCCCAGTCCTTATGCTAAAGAGCCCTCTCCCTCTTTTGTCCACCAGTTCAGAGGATATTCAGTTCAGTTATTTACCTGTTTGGGTCTTGATTTTTCTCTTTCTTTCTTCACACTTCAAATCTCCTCCCTCTCCTTGTAATTGTTAGTTTAGAGAGCAAAATATTAAAAAAATAAAATTAAATTAAAAATTAAAAAGATAAACCCAGCAACAGTTTTTGTCAATGTGCACAAATAGATTTCAAGTGCTTTTCCCAGGTGCCTTGGCTCTCCTTACACGGTTATCATGTGGAAACTTTTTCCGTGTGAAGGTATGGGAGCCTCTCTCTCGATCTCTCACTCTCAGCAAACACAATCCACAACAAATTTCTTTATAAGAGATTCTTATGTTATGTCTAAGTGCCAGTGGCTTTAGGAAAATGCTAAGTATTACAGAATTGATATATAATCTTTGGTGGTCTTTGCTCACTACCTCCTTCATACCAGAAAGAAAACAGTGAGAAGGATAAGAGAACTTGATATAGACATATTTCTTCTGAGAAGATATACCTAGCAGTCACGCAGAGGCGGAAGCAGAAGGTGATCTTTGTGTGATCACAGCTTTACAGAATCAAAATGTAAAGCTCTGCTAATCAGAAGAAAATGGTAGCTACAAAAATTGTCCCCCTTGTTACGCAACCTAGCCTTTACCTCTCTGAATTAGCCCCGTTATAACTTCTATGATTCCAGCTGAGATGGTTCAGATAATAACTGCTACATAAGAGAGAGAAAGCAGGTTTGTTCTCACCTTATAAGGCTGTTTGAAAGGACCCTTCTTGAGCCTGGCTGTCACTGATGCCCAGTATAACATATGGATTTAAATAGTGCACTTGTTTTCAATTGTCTAGAGAAACAATTTCAGGTCAAGCTGACAATAATCACATTGTGTCCACCACCACAACAAGTTTAAGTGGTGATTGGAACAATATCTCATTTCATTTCTATTTATCAGGTTAAAGGATGTTGCTCACCAGAATGGGCTCTAATCTATTTGCAGCACAAAATAAATTTATTTTAAAAATAAATCAGGAAAAGCCTGTTAGGGATGCCAACACAGGTCAGTGTAAAAAGATTCTAAAATGTTTGTGAATTGCAAAGTTTTTATGAACACTGTATCTGAAAAATCCTGAAAACCTGTAAAAAAAAAAAAGTACTTTAGCTAGTTTGTATAGGGTGATTTATTATACTGAAGCTTAATGACCTCTCTTTTTGCCCTACACAAATACTTAAGTTAGGTTTTTCAAGAAGCATTCTAAAGACAACTGAGTATATAAAGTGGCTATTTATGTGATCATTCTTTCTCTATGCTATGGGATATAAGTAGACAAAGCAATAAGAAGAGACAATTGTGCCTTTTACTAAATCAATTGAAATTTGCAACTTCAGATGATGTTACAGTACCTGCTTGTTCCGTGCAAGAGGATTTGCTTCCAGAAACGCTGTATAAATCTTCAATGATTTNTATTTCTTTTGATCTCTTTACTATTTTAGTAAATAGCATTTATCCCAACCCACGCGTTTTACTGCATATCTCTCTACTTCTCTCCCCCGTCCCATTTGGGGAGGGGGGAGGGTGAGTGAATAACTGTGTGGAACTCAGCTATCTGCTGAGCCAACCGATAACACTGTACTAAGGAGGTTTTTTTTTTTCTAATTATTTTTTGATTATCTCCTAATTTAGACATAACACTACAAAGTAGATGGAGAAAATAGTAGTAATATAACTTCATTCTTTGTTCAAGGTAACTATATTGCCTTTTCCTCTAAAGGTATAGAATTTCCTGTGTTTTATATTAACATACAGAAGTTGTCAGATGCTACTCTTAAAATAACCTGTATTTAAATCTAATATATAAGTAAAGACTGATATGGTTAAAGACCAGCTTTCCAACACGTCTGTATCTGACGACTTACTGTTACAAAGCTAAATCACCTACATCTTGCAGATATGCTTTTCCAGTGTGTATTTTAGTTAGTCTGATAGCCTGTCATTAGAATTGGGTAAGAAATTTTCCATCAAAACAGAACTTGTACAATTTGCCTTTTTTAAGTGGAAACTTTCATTTTTCTCCAGGTCAAGCTTCTTTTCATTTTAAGTACTCCAGAAGTGTGCATTAGCCATTGTGACTGGCAAAGTTCAGAGTAACAGCAAAGACTTGGAAAAAAAAATATTTTATTTCCTAAGCAACTGACAACTGACTATAGTGAACATGTATTTATCCTCTGTCTCTGTCACCCAATTATCTCATATCAGTAGGACTGATACCCAGGAAAACAGCTAGTTATATATATCACTGCACGTCTGTATAGTACAAGACACAGAAAGCACAGAAACAAACAATAAAATCACTAACAAAAGAGTTCAGCAAATCTGAACAGCTTAAATTCAGAAATGAGACAAAACATTAAGTATATATGCAGTCTTATTTCTTACATCGTGGATTTTGCAATAGCTATCAAAAATTATCTATAAACCCTTGGATTGTATTCACTGATAGATATCATTTGTGTGGAGCAGTGGAGCAGTTGGAGTAGTGTGCTAAATGTGAAGCATGTTCTCTTTAGGCCTATATGGTTACAAAATGGAGATAATCCTTTAGAAACTTGGTGCTACAACCTTCCCTTCCCTTCCCTTCCCTTCCCTTCCCTTCCCTTCNNNTTCCCCTTCTCCTTTCCTAATAAAATGTTCATAGGATTTAAAAACAGCTCCGATTTTTGTAATTATACTGTTTAACAGAAGAACTGCTATTATATAAACTAATGCAGTTCCTCAGTGCTTTATGGGGTTTTCTGATACTCTCACCTTACAGATATTATTACAGGAACACTTACTGTCTCAAATTCTGGATAGAAGGGCTAAAAAATGCATCATACATTGTGAAGTCTTTCATTCAGTGGAAAAGCAGAGCAGTTGCTTTTTTCATCAGATTCTTAACTACTAGTTATCACTGGGGAAATGAATCCTCTGCCTCTGAGAAAATGAATCATAAACAGCATTGGATCTCAACTCCAGAAATGTAGGTGGTATGTGTTTGCAATGATCTTGAGGTTTCAACAATTATGCCTTCTGACCTCAAGATGAAAACTTACTGGTACTAGTCTTGGGGGTGCACAAGAAGCTGGGATGGTACACAGCCAGGATGGCTGATCCAAATTTACCAAAGGGATATCTCATACCATACAACACAGTACTCACCAATGAAAGCTGGGGGAAAGAACAAGGAAGGAATGACGTTTAAAGTTATAGCATTTGTCTTCCCAAGTAACTGTTACATGTGATGGTCCCTGCTTACTTGGAAATGGCTGAACATCTGCCTGCCAGCCGGAAGTAGTGAATGAATGCTTCATGTTGCTTTGCTTGTGCATGTAGCTTTACCTATCGTCATCTTGATCCACCCTTTCTCTCATTTTTGCCCTTGTAGTTCTTTTGCCCCATCTTGTTGCAAGATGCATTATGGAACTTAGCTGTGGGCAGAAGTCAGCCTACCACAGATGAGAACCCTTTCTGTGATTGAGAAGTGGATGAAGTCCTTGGATAGAAGACCATCACTGCAGGCAGAGAGACAGAAGGACAAAGTGAATTGGCTAGGCTCCAAAAGAAGCAGAGATAGAGGGAAGATGTCCCCTGGCAGACAAACTCTCTCAACATGAAATGTAGGATTATTTAGTTAGTTATTTTTATGTAGTATATACTGAAGGAAAGAAAAGAACTCATATTTCTCTTCAGGGATAGTATTATGGACCCTAAACACTTGAGATAGCTCTGCTTCTATTTCAAGTTTACATCAAAGGGCTTTGACAACATAAAGCCATCTTTCTATTAGAACAGGAATCGAAACAAGAGCTTTTATAAATAAGAAGAACTGGAGATGAGAAATAATAGAAAAAAGGTAGGTTAAAAACAATTCCTCTGCTTTCCTACCACATCTTCGCGTTCTAGGTTTCAGAAAACCTCACACCAGCTCTGTGGATTGACTGTGACACTTAACGCTTCTTCTAGTCTCTCTCCTCATGACAGTGTGTTCACTAACTTGTGGAATGTGAAATTTTCTCTCCTCACAGAATTCTTCACCTCACCTGCAATGCAGCAAGCTCGTCAAGGAAAATAAGTTGTTAACAAGTCACATCCTTCTACGGTACTTGAAATATGTTCACAAGTATTAACTATGAATATGTGACCTAAACACATTTTGTGAACTCTTGAAGATAATATTGACAGTGTCAAAGTGTGAAAAGAAAGCAAACCTTTGCAGATATTCCTAGTCAGAGAAAATATGGGACAATTTCCACAAAACCTTATTGTATAGTAACTGAAGAAAGAGATTACAGAAAGAAGATGTTTGTGAGGGAACTCTTGTTTGTCTCCTTCTTTCTTTTTTTTTTTCAATTCAGGGTCAGAAATAACACTTCTAGTTTTGTTTCATAAAGGAAATCAAAACTAACGGGGTTAGTTCAGACTCAGGTCTAGCACATTCTGAGACAAAGAACAGCAAACAAAGACAGAGTTATAGTAGGAGCAAATTAAACTCAATAGATGAAATTTCCATGTTTTAACCTAATCTGCCTGGCATTCTATCACATTATACTATATTACTAGAAAAGACTGATAGACACTCAGAATTAGTATTATTAGAAAAAAATAAAATTAAACAAAATCCCATGGCAGCAACAAGTTGCCTCTGTGAAACTTATTACAAATGGAGGTCATCCTGTCAGACACTCTAATTAGACTTCAAGACACATTTGTTGTTATGTGCACAATGAAAAGCAAATCTCATGCTTTAAGACTTGAGAAGGATTTTCTCTCCCATATGTTGCACTATATTATTGTTGTACTTGAATGCATTCATTTCTGGGATGCAGCAGAGGAAATATATTGCTTAGAGAAAACGTAATGATGGACTCAGCTTTAGGCAGGTTATGCGATTTACTGAGCCTGTTGTCTGATGAAATATGCCAACTTCTCGGTTCCAAACACAGAACTAGATTCCTATAAGAGTGATATCTTTAATTTAATTTAATTTTTTTCCATATGTATTTGCATATGGATTTAGGAGATAAATATCTTGCAAGTAAAATTAGAGGTTATGACTGTTACTGTCCTTGCATAAATATGTTGAAAATGAAAACTGAAGCACTTTAAAGGCAAGATAAAAACAGAACTTAAAATGTTCAGGATGTTCAGAATGATACAGATACCTGTAAGGCTCTTTTAGGAATTTTGAGAAAAGATGCTGATTTTATTATAAAAAATATTAAAGCATTTGCAAGTGGTTATTTTTTACTCTGATGATAGTTGGGTTCTGCTTAAAGAGTTAAAGGGGATTATCACTTTGGAAAAGATATTGTCCTCTTCTGAAAATCGTATTGGAGCATATTTCACTCCCAAATTAAGTTAGGAAACTCTAAAAGCGTTTCCTGTATGTCTTTACTTGTTATCAGTCCTCCTGTCATAAACTGCACAAGCTCTCAGGATTCAACCCACCACAAGTGAAATTATACATAGGTCACTCGGAAAGTAATGCCTCTTATTTATTTCCCTGGAAAATACTACAAAAAGTAAAATAACAGTATTTGATAGAGCAAATTCTCAGCTACAGAATGTTATTCTTTGACATAGTCAACACCATTAGCTATGCAGTTTTGCCAGTGATGAACAAGAACCTTCACACTTAACCTGTAAACGTCTTCACTAGCAGAGGAGACCCACTGTTGCTGTCGCCATTGCTGAAATGCACCACCCACAGCTTCACTGTGCTCATATCCACTGTTTGGTCTCCATAAACTTTCAGCAAGCATCGATGAATGTCAATGGGTGCAATCTGATGAATGTCAATGAGTGCATGGAGGAATTCAATTCCACAGCTTTGTTTCATGCGCTCTTCCATGTCAGACGCCATTTTGTCAGACTGTCCCTCTACTGCTGTCTGTTGCATGGCAACCAAATGTAATGGAATATTGGCAGGAATGTTCAACCTCTACTGCTATACCACCAACATCCACCTCTAATGTCATGGGCCCACTTAATAAATTGTAAGGCATTAGTTTCGGAGCAGCCCTCAAAATATCATAGTTTGGTTTTTATTGGTCTGCAGAAAGTGAAACCCTAGTTTTATAAATATGCATGTTGTCTGGAAGAAGTGAAGAAGAATTTTTCATTTACAGAGGCCAGTTTCTTCCAAGTTAATGATCAGAACTGAGAGCAAAAACTTATCCAACTTGGTTTTCTCCGTTCTTTCTCCAACTGTGAAATAATGAGCTGCAGTAGGGGGTGGATCTCAGGAACGGGTTCTGACCTGATCCGCCTGTACAAGGACCTGTTTATAGCAACATTATTCTCAGTACTGTCACACAAGGCCAGACTACAAATACTAATTTTTGTTGGATATCCTGCATTTCTAAAACAAATATCTCCCCTCCCCTTCCTTTCCTTTATCAGCTGAGACCAACACCTGGGTCATCTTACCAAAGATACTTTTCTTTGCTTTTTCGTACCTCAAGTTCTATAGTTAAAACATAGCATCAGTTTTTTTTTCTTATCATTTTCTTTGTATAGAATTCGACCCCGTAGAGAAAATAATAGAAATCACTTCATTAAGTATATCCTTAAGATATCAATATTGTAGATTTATTTTAAAATAAAGTAGATGAAGCTCATGTTAACTAAAAAGGATTATTTTTTCCACCTAGAGGCACCTAGGTGCCTTTCACTTTTCACCTTTGGTGAAAAATCATGTTTTCTTAATGACCTCCTTTGACTTACACATCAAGCCCTTATTGAACAAACATTTTTGCACCTAAAAACATCTGGAAGGAATTCAATGTTACAAGGGCTTTCTTTATTCCATCAGCAACTATGACTCCTGTTGGAAGATTCATAGAGGCTATTGTTGATAAAATCACAATTAGCATTGATATGAATGGGCTATCAAAGTACATTTGTATGTGATACCTTAGTTTTCATGTCTGAAATGTTCTGTCTAGTGTTGTGAGTTGTGACTTTCTTAGGGTTGGACATGGGAAAAATATAATATCTCTATTTGAAATGCAGATCTCAATACCACTATCATTTGAATTGAGCTATCTGACTTTGCAATGAAATCAGAAAACTTCTGCAGTTACAACTGCTCATCTGAGAACTAAGTAACCTCCATACTTGAAATATCATTGATGTGTACCAATTTTAGAGACCACACTTGTTTTAAGAATTTCGTTTTTAAGAACATTTAAATGTTCCAATCTGTTCCTATGAAATTCTGAATTAAAAACTCTTACAAAGACACCTCTAAAACCTGTTTTGTTATTACTGGATTTAGGAAAAGTCATTATACTCGTAAAATTAAAATCTTAATTTCCCCTCCTGCTGCTCATTTTTAAAGAAATTATCAGCTTCCTTAATCTCAACAGATTTGTCCTCTTCATTAGGCACATAATCCTATTCTCTTAAAATTGAAACAGAAAAGAAAGCAAAACACAATCTATAAGTGCTCTATATCAGATACTGATTTTTTAAAATTAATTTTAATAGTATCCTAAAGAGTTATTGGATTAATAGTTTAATTTATTTATACGAATTTCTTCTCCAAATTGGAAAAGAGAACCTCTGTTAAAGCTTTCTAGAAAGCTAACAGAATTTCTGCTGTTTTATGAAAACGTATTTGCTTTTCTAACAAGTGTGTCAGAGGGAGCTATACATGAAGCTTTAAAAAAGAATGGAAACAAGGGTTGCTGAGTCAGTCTAAGAAAGCAGAAACAATAGAAACAACCATTTTAATAAAAAAAGAAGAAAATATATTTTATTCATACCCTGTTAGAGTGCTAGTGCTCTTAGAGGCACACTAATCTCTATAATTCAAGTAGAAGAGGTATGGTTTTCAGGTTTTCAGCCTAATTTTTTTCACCTTAGATTTGTGGGGGGTTGGTATTTATTTTCTGCACCAGTGATCTATCCAGATCATTTGAGAGACCAACACTGCTATATTACTATTTCAGATGTACATGTTATATACTACACACTGAGTACTCAGTCAAAGAAAAACATTATCTTGAAAACATTGGGATTTATTATCTGGACCTGAAAAAAATGAGTATTTTGCTATAGTCCACTATTAAACACCATGCTTGTTTGTTTATTAATTCCAGTAAGCTATTTATCTTGAAATTGTAAATGTCTTATTTTTGCTAAAATCAATGCAATATAACGTACCCCATTGAATGGATTCACGAGTTTATTTAGAGGGTAAAAATGTCACATAAGATTTGCTTATTTGTCAAACTCTTATTAAATGTATTTACAGTTGCACAGTAAATTCTATGAAATACACTAAAACTGAGTGATAGCGTTTCCCATTTTATAGGAAACATTGCCTTTAGTGACATTAGATTGATTAGCTACAAGAAAACTGCACGTCTTAAAACAATCACATCCCTATTCCAGTAGGGATACTGTAGTACTACCGTCCAAAGTTATCATTCACCTTGATTATCCTGACATTAAATGGTTCATCTGTTCTAAATCTTCAGTAAAAATATACAGCTCTTTTCCAGGATGCAGCTAAAGGGGAAAGAGATCAGAAATCCACAGTGTTTAGATTTTTTTTGCTAATATCATATTAATCTCATAGTGTTTCTGTTTCTGGAGGGGGAAAAAAAACAAAAAGAAAACAAAAGAAAGATGATCCTTTTATTTGGATTTTACATGTTGGGGTTGTAAAATAAAAGCCATCTTCTGTAAAGTTCAAGTTCTATCTGATAGCTTTGAGCAAACTGTAAATAGAGTCAAATAGAGAAGAAAGTATTTCTGTCTTCTCATAAGAACTAGTTAAAATGACTTGCTAACTAGAGGACATTTTTATATCTAAAATTAAACGCATGTAAATCAAATGCATAACATGACTGTAAATTTCTTTTAAGCATCTTTACACCTACTTGCATGTAGACACGTACAGTAAATGTGAACATTTAGATTACTGAAATATACATCCATGACTAGTGAATAATTTACATTTTGGTATCCAAACTTGAAGCTTTGTTAACTTATTTTTTTCCTGATGGATGCTTAGAACTTTCAAAGCTCCATGAGCTCCTTCACAACATTTTCACAGGAGAACCAGAATCCTGTTTGACATTAAAGGAAGCATTTGGTACAATGACTTACGATGATCATATGCACTTGTAACCACAAAGTCACTTCATAGGGCAAAGCTATCAATCACTTCTGGTATGATGAAGTGCAACTGTTCTCCTGGAGTATAGCAACTTGTACCACAGTGGGGCACCTGGCCTTGAGTGTGTTTCCTACTTGGGATGTTGCTATTCCTTTTCTACTGGTAGCAACATAAAATCGGGGCATAAGATCAAGTCACTTAAATTAACCCATATATATATATTTATAAAATTGATTTTCAAGGACAAGTGTATCTGTAGCTCTATCTTTTTGATTTAGAATTTACCTAGAAAAAGGTAAATTCTATTAGTGAGTTCATCTTTTATGATGCTATTTTGCTTACTGTCTTTAAGGAGAAAAAAGATGTGGTTAGTAAGAATTTTTCTTCCTGGGAAGGTTATTTTAAAGCACTTTTCCTCAGGGATAATTCTTTTTCATCTAATGTATCTAGGCCTGGCTTTCAAATATTTACTTCTCAATTTACTGATTCAGTAAAACATTTATTTAAAATAAATGTCACATTGAAAATGTTACAGACATCTCTTGGATTTTTTGTTTCAATAGTTTATCTTGTCATCGGTTGACTGCCTTTTTAAAAAATGAGAGTTTTAAGTAAATAAAGTACAAAAATAGGTGAAGAATATTAAATATGATTTCTAGACTGATCTCAACAGAACACTTAATTGGTTTATTTCTGCTTTTGGTAAATAAGGATATGTAAAGCAAGAAATGAAAACAATACTCTGGCCATCAGCTCCACAAATCAATATGTGTTGAACATAAAACTTCAGGAAACAGGAAATCAAATGTCACCTTTCACAGATTAATGTGGACACATTAATGTGTCTGTTCATTTCAAACCGATTCATATTAAAGTTATTATGGTAACAGATAAATGCAGAGTACATTTAGAATACTAATGTGGTTGTTATTAAAACTCACCTGCTAATGAAGAGTACTGTTTCCACAGTTTCTATTATATTGCTGAACATTGAGGGGAAAGATTTTTTATCCCAGGTTATCAACAGTCAATTGGTTTTGAAAAGAGTCCTTCATGGAGGTCTGTAGGACAAAGAATATTTGATTTCCCATTAGTTGCCATTTTTCCTCACACAGAAGAATATCTAAGTCCCAATTACATTACTGAATTTTAAATTTAAGCCATTAAAGTTAAATTTAAGCTGGTAAATTCTAAAACTCCTTCAGACTTCAGGAGAATCAGAATTTAAATCAGTAGTACAACAGTTTCTGTTTTGCTTAGGAAGATTTTATAATAGTATTAGATCTCATTTTTAGCCTATCTAGGAAAGCCATAACAATGCAAAGGTGGAGTCTTGTTCTTTCATTCTTCATTCTTTCTCTCTTTATTTTTTTTTTTTAACATCAAGTTCATTTGGAAAATATTTTCATTTAACTGCTCAGCTATGTGTCTCCGTATCTAGAGAGAGAAAAAGTGTTTTCTTTTTCATCAAATAGTATGAGAAATATTTTTGTTACCTCGGGTTGTTCCTCAATGCCCTGATGCAATTCTGGTTATCGCTGGTTTACTGCTTTCCACTTCACCTAAGTAAAGTCCTCTGAAGGCACACTTTGTTCTTGTCTTCACACTTGAGTTGTTTTACCCGCTATTCCAGTTTTAACAGAAGGGATTAGATCATTTGGATGGAAGATAGATACGATGTACAAATCAGTTTAACCATATTACTCATAACAGTAGGTTAGTTTTACTGTAAGCAAACCCTTTGAAATAATCTGTCCTTAATTATATCTTTAATGCAGAATTGATTCTCTTCAAATTAGTCTAGAATGAGCTGGCATAGACAGTATACTCTTTCTGAAAATATGCATCTTTTCCTTATAATCTCCAGCTTCTTAGACATTGCAGAGATTTGAACAAATTGAATGACTGCAAGAAGTAAATGAAGAAAACTTCAGAATTGTTATGGTAATAATCTCAGATTAGTTCATTCATATATAATTTTCTCAGGAGGAGATAATTTTCTCATGAGGGGATTGAGTGTACCCTCAGTAAGTTTGCAGATGACACCAAGTTGGGAGGAAGTATTCATCTGCCTGAGGGTAGGAAGGTCCTTCAGAGGGATCTGAATATGCTGCATCAATGGGATGAGGCCAATGGGATGAGGTTCAACAAGGCCAAGTGCCAGGTCCTGCACTTTGGTCACAACAACCCCATGTATCACTACAGGCTTTGGGGCAGAGTGGACAGAAAGCTGTGCAGAGGAAAAGGATCTGGGGGTGTTAGTTGACAGCTGGCTGAACATGAACCTGCAGCGTTCCCAGGTGGCCAAGAAAGCCAACAGCATCCTGACCTACATCAGAAATCGTGTGGACAGCAGGAACAGCGAAGTGATCATCCGCCTGTACTATAGCTCTGGTGAGGCTTTCAAGAAAGGGGTAGATGTGACACTGAGGTACATGTTTTAGTGGACAAGGTGGTAATGGGTTGACAGTTGAACTAGATGATCTTAATGGTCTTTTCCAATGTTTATGATTCTATGAGTGTTCACATCTGTTAAATTTATCTGTCTAGGAAAAGAAAGAGGATAAGCTGAAGTTATTTGTCTTCCAAATGGCAACCTTCTGTGTATAAAAATATGTGCTCTACTTCAGAGTTTTTTTTTTCTTTCTGCTTTTGTTCAGTGATGTTTCTGTTACAGGAAAAAGAAAGACGGTGCTTTATTTGACTTGTAAATACTTACTTAGAACTCTATATCACCTAATAGACTATTTATTAGGAAAAAAGGTGACAACAAAAACATTCATAAAAAGAAAATGTGAAGGTATTATTTAATTTCCTAAATATGGTCTGGTCTTATCTATGCAATAGTTTAATAGGTTATTATTTTTCATTTTTTTGCAGATGGGGAAAAAATATCAGCATCTATCCTACTTAGTCTGAATATGCATTACAAAAAGAAAGAAAAATATCTCATTCTCAAGACATTTACCACAAATTAAAGATCCCCTAAGATTTGACAAGAGAAATATACATACTTAGTCCAGGCTGCTAAAACAGAAACAAGGAAGGTGGAGTAAAAATCTTTGTAATGTTTTTTTTTTTTTTTAAAAAAAAAAAAAAAAGAAATCGATTTTTTTTTTTTTAAAGAAAATGTTGCACACAATGCACAGTCTTATTATGTTGGTCTTATTATGGTGGGCTGAGTTGCTGGAGAATGTTACATACAAGCTCTGGTGGAGGGCTGATCTTGACAGCTGCATCTATTTATCCAGCATACTGACTCTCTTCAAACCAAGTTAAAACACCATCATCAGTGCAGCTGGAAAGCAATCTACATTTTGTTGCTTGGTCTTCAGAGGAGTTCTGGCACCACTGACTTAAATAATCTTGTAAGATGTTTTGGGCCTCTTCCTCTTGTCCGAGACTTCAACCACTGTGGTGTAGTGTCAGGTAGCAAAGACCTGCAAGTATTTTTACCACTGTATCTATGATTAAGCCATTCACCCATCCCATTTGAAGTGTATCACTGCTATCTCAGATGAGATAGATTTAAAGGGATATTATAAACAGGAGATAAATCAACTTTTTACATGGGTAGATAGTGATAGGACGAGGGGGAATGTTTTTAAACCGAGAGAGTGGTAAGGTGCTGGAACAGGCTGCCCAGAGAAGCTGTGGATGCTGTGTCCCTGGAGGTGTTGGCAGTCCACATCGGATGAGGCTGTGGGCAACATGATCTAGTAATAGATTTAGAGTTTGGCAACCCTGCCTGCGGCAGGGGGGTTGTAACTTGATGATCCTTAAATTCTCTTCCAACCCAAGCCATTCTATGATTCATCCTATAATTCTATGAGCACTGAAAGTCTGCATGGATCCTCGGCACAGCCTCAAGGAGTGCCTGCCTGCTCCTGAGTGAAGCTGCTGGTAGTGCAGAGTCATGGCTCAGCAACCAATCAACCAATCAGCCCTCCACCTACTGAGATCAGAAACATTTTTTTTTTTTTTT
>WBMW01004109.1:64837-111892 GCA_013396635.1 Penelope pileata | reverse complement strand
TGAGACCTCACCTGGAGTATTGTGTCCAGTTCTGGGGCCCCCAGCACAAGAAGGATGTGGAGCTGTTGGAGCGGGTCCAGAGGAGGGCCACGAGGATGATCAGATCAGAGGGCTGGAGCACCTCCCCTACGAGGACAGGCTGAGAGAGTTGGGACTCTTCAGCCTGGAGAAGAGAAGGCTGCGGGGGGACCTGATAGCAGCCTTCCAGTACCTGAAGGGGGCCTACAGGAAAGCTGAGGAGGGACTTTTTACAAGGATAGGTAATGACAGGACAAGGGGTAATGGTTATAAACTGGAAGAGGGTAGATTTAGACTAGATATAAGGAGGAAATTCTTCACTGTGAGGGTGGTGAGACACTGGAACAGGTTGCCCAGAGAAGTTGTGGATGCTTCCTCCCTGGAAGTATGCAAGGTCGGGCTGGATGGGTCTTTGGGCAACCTGGTCTAGTGGGAGGTGTCCTTGCCCATGGCAGGGGGGTTGGAACAAGATGATCTCTAAGGTCCCTTCCAACCTGAACCATTCTATGATTCTATGATTCCAACACTGTGCTATCAAGTGATTTTTCCAAATTAGATCGTTTTTTTTTCTCCCCATATGTTTTCGTCTTCTGCAGCAGGAATTGCAATTTGTTTCTCCTACCCTGTGATCTAGCCATAGATTTCGATGATAAGCTTGTTTCTTCTTTTGGCTAAAGTGTAATGATGGAGCAAAAGGAAGGAAATGTCTTGAAATGAGATATATATTGTTTAGGGCTTTTAATTGAAATACAATAAAAAAAATTTCAATATTTTTCTTTCCTAATGGAAAGAGAAAATATTTATCCTATTAGTCATTCCAGGCATTACTCTTCCTCCTTTTTTCCTTTTCTCATGGGAGAAAAAAAAAACATTTTAATATTTGAATATTGATTAGCGACTGTGATATTCCAAAATATAAAATGTATCACATTTTATCATTACATAAATAATTTCAGACTGAAAGAATTCTACAATGCTTGCATGAATAATCCTATTGACTTTTATGCACTCTCAATAACTATGTGTATCAATATGAGAAAAAAATACATAATTTTCTGAGATGTTGATTTTTTTGCTTAACATGACTGATATTCCTGAAAGTATATTTGTAGTCAGCAAACTCAAGCCTGTGTAGTATATCACAGAGTGTAAAACCATTTTAGCAGTGCCAGACACTTGAACAGTGGGGAGAGAGAAAAATACGTTTTTCATTAAGACAAAATGACTATTTGTTGCCCTATTTGTGCCGAGTAGATTTTCGCACAATGGCAAAAAGACGAAACTAGCTTTTTTTCACTTGATGTGCAGCTAGATTTGAGACTCATTGCTGAGAATGATTTTAGTGCCATTTAAACAAGGGGTCAGAAACCTCTGCAGATGCATGTATGTTACTTAAGTTACAAATGAGGGGAAAAAAAGTTACGTATAGGGGAATTACAGGCACTCTCCTGAAATTCATTGCCTTTCATTTTGTCTGTGATCTGTGTAGTGCTCCTGCCTGTTCTGCTAATAAATCACATAGTGGAGAATCTCATGAGCCACTGAGCTAGGAGTATCGGACTTGTTTTCAAATTTCCCATTTTGTTCAGCTGAAGTTTGGGACTACAACTATAGCATCAACATGGACATAGCTGATTTGGAGAAAATGGTGCATGTCATGTGATACAGATAAAGGACCACATCATCTCCTTGCCTAAGAAAATTGGGACATGTTACCAATAAAAACAAAAAATAAAATAAGATCATGCGATTTGAATTGGAAAGTGAGCTTAGACCTAGAAATGGTGACTGACATGTCTGTATTTTTAAGAATGTTGTATGATGTTTCTTAATGCCATCTAGCTAGGGGGTTGGAAAAGAACTTGAAGATGCTGTTATTGCCAAAAAATTGTCTAATTTAATTCATTTAATCTATTAAGCCCTGCTGAGAACAATTCTGTGAATGAATGTTCTGTAAAATAATGCCTTAAAAAGAATCTCATAGACAGACTTATTGGCAAACTGGGTTAGCATGCTTATGATAAGATAGGCTTTGTAGCTACAGAAAGGATTAGCATCACATTGTGATCACTTGTGCTGTCCTTCCCAAACTGATACTGCATGGGCTTCCCACAGGCTACAGCTCTCCAAGCACTGCTCCAACATGGCTCCATATCATGGGACCCATCCTTTAAGAGAGGAGTGCTCCAGCAGAGGATCCCCATGGGTGACAGCTCCCTCAGGCCTCCTGCTCCAACACTCCTCTACATGGGCTGCAGCTCTGGTCTGGGGCCTGCTCATCTGGGGATGCTCCATGGGCTGTGTCTTCCTTTGGGCCACATCTGCTGCAGCGCTGGGGCCTCTGCCATGGGGTGCAAGTGGAGATCTGTTCTCTGTGGTGCCCATGGGCTTCAGGGGTACAGCCTGCTCCACCACGAGCCTCTCCTCGGCTACAGAGAACTTCTGCTCCACACTTGGAGCACCTGCTGCCCTCCTTCTGCACTGACCTTGTTTGTAGGGCTGCTTCTCTCACATTTTCTCATTCCTCTCTCCCAGCTGCATAGTAGATATTTCCCTTTTAAAATCTGCTCTCACAGGGGCACAACCAGCATAATTTATGGCTGAGCTCTGACCCAGCGGAGGGTCACTTTTGTAGCAGCTGGAGCTGGCTCTGCACTGAAATGGGGCAGCTTTTGGTCTCTGCTAACAGAGGCCACCCTTGTAGCCTCCCCACTACGTAAACTTAATACTGCCTTTTAAGCATTAATTGATTATTTTAGTTCCATAGATATTTAAACATCCATCAGAGATAATACAGTTGATCTTGAAGAACTTACATTCTCAACTAAAAATGTTGCAATTTCTTTGATTATAGTGAGGGACAGTTAAATATAAGTAATTTTAGAATGTAGGTGTCAATTTATTATGCTTGCTAATCTGAAAATCTTTTCAGGGAAAAATAAGAGTAGAAGAAGAATCCAAAAGTGATAATATGAGAATAGAAAGATTTCAGCCACTGGTATTTGTGGAAATTTTGACACTAGATACCTGTCATGTCCCACTCATAAGGGGAGGGAAGGGATGAGCAGGTTCACTTGTTTGTTGTGCTTCTGCATTCCCATTTTACAAGTGTTTTGCACCCTTCTCTTTAAAGGTAGATATGTTTCTAACAGACCACCTGTAAAGTACATGAACTTAAAGACTATCATGGAATTTTTCAGTGAATGACAGTAATATTAGTGAATTCTTCTCCAAGAAACTTACTGTCACCAGTTTATCATTACCTTTCATTCAGGTTATCTACTCTGCCTTTTTTTTTTTTTTTAATAACAGATATAGCAGTAAGTGTTCAGAACTGGTGATAATTTCTATTCTGAACTGTAATTGGTAAAGACTCTCCATTGTGGGGTTTCAGACAGCCATTACTCTATGCTATATTTACTAGGGGTGAGAAAAATGATGGAAAATGTTTTCATTTTTACTCCAATTATACAAGAAAAGAAAATTAGCTTTATTTATAGAAAATAAGATATCCTGTAAAGCAGCACATACCAAATAATATTTCCTTGCAGATCTGTGAGGACAATTCAGACTAATGTCATACCTTGTGTTTTCATCCTCTGTTTAAACTTCCAACCGCTAGGAAGGATTTTCATCCTGGAGCCTGGCTTGAATATAAAGCATTCCTGTACAAAAAAGAAACTATGTGGGGTCATAATCTCTCCTCAGTCATAGCCTATATTTCTGATACGTGCTCTGTAGAGATTTGCTAGAGCTGAGTACGAACCCTAAATCAAGAGTACTGGAAGAGTGATAACAAAAAACAGCCTCAGAGATGCACTGCTTGCTGAAATCTTCTCTCTCATAGGAAGTATTGCCACATCTACCATTATGAGTCCAATACAGATTACAAGCATTGAACATAAAAGTGCAAATTAACCTTAAAGAACTTTGTTCTGATGCTTCCATGCTTTTTGGGAGTTTGTGACTTGGATCTCTGGATCATTGAAACAGAGATGTTTAGTGATTTGTCATTAACATACTCTAGTAGGAGTAGCACTTGGGACTTGGGAAAGTGTGGCTTTACTAGAAATCTCTTACAGGACTTTGGGTGAGTAATTTCTCCCTGTCTTTCTTCCAAAAATGTATGCTGAGGATTATGTTTCCATCTTGCTTAATACAAGACTGAATGCAGAGCCAACAAATGCCACATAAGAACCTGCATATAACAAGAAAAGAGCACTGTTGATACTCCTTATTTTAATTACTATGTCATTTCTAGTGTTTAGAGCAAACACACTGTTGAATGTAGAATTAGGGTACCTCATAGCAAATGACTCTTCCTGCAGTATTCTTTGTGTTTTGAAGTAGAATAAGTTTCTAAAACAATAGGAGAAATACAGATAGTGGAGTGTTCTGGTTTCAGCTGAGGCAATGTTAACAGCACATTGATGTTTTGGTTGTTGCTAAGTGACGAGAGCACACAGGGGGCAGGCGCAGGGTGGGGAAGTTCTGCTGCCATTATGGTGTGGCAGCAGTGAGTGGGGCAGAGCCAGGACATTTGCCTTGAACCAGGGCAAAGGATGATCAAAAGTCCTGAATTTCAGAAGCAACAATCTTTAGAAATCTGCAGGGGCAGTATTCTGCACTCAGACATCCATTATGACTTTAGTAAAATAAATCATTTACACATTGTTCACTCACTAAGGGGGAAAACAAACAAACAAACAAAACAACAACCAAAAAGCTTTCCATAAATTTCTTATTTTGACTTTATTAAGGAAAATAATAATCTTTTCATCTTCCACACTTCTTCAGTAAAACTTCTTCTGGTGATCCAACTCTTTTCTCCAATTTTTAATATGCAGTCTCACTACTATTCTTCTTTTTCATTTTTTTTTAAGGCCATTTTTACTTTGCCATTACTCCTTTTTCTCTTGTTCTTTCCTACAGATTTCACTTTACTAACATTTGACTGGTTGCAGTGTTCATGTTCCCCTGATTCTCTGTTATTTTCTTCGGCCATAATCCAAATCTAAGGAAGAGTTCAGCAGTACAGAGAACCTATCACTGCCAAAAATGCATACAGGGCAGGAACAAGACAGAGCTTTTACTTTCTCATGATCATCAGTGCACACAGAAATGTTCTTACTGCTTCACTAGACCCATCAACTTTTCATATTTTGTGTGTGCATCTTATTTTTCTAAAGTCTGAAGACTTCTTAAATTTTTTGCTTGAGCAGCTATGTATCATTTCTAGCTCAGGAAATGGCTACAGCTATGGCAAGAAATGAAGTCCAGTCAAAAAATAAGTAATGCTTTAGCTCAGTCACAGCCATACAGAAAATGGTGCCAAATGTTTTGACTTACATCCAGACTTGTTCCATGAGATGTTGTGAGCAGGCTCTCCTTGGCTGACTGTCACTGAAAATATTGATTTATGGGAGGCGCTATGTGGGATCCACCACTGGTTAAGACTTTAATTTTTTGGTCTGGTTTTAGGCACTGCCATATATTCCCTAGCCTAATACAGAGATTTCAGATTTCATGAGAATGATTAGCACTTTGAAATGCTTTTTTCTGCCCAGTTGCTTCAAGAAGACAGGAAAAATAACATGATGAGTATAGGTAGCATCATAATTCTGCCTCTGTGCCAGTCTACTATAAAGCTCTCCTAGAAAGAAAAAGAATAACACAGCAATGAATTCTGATTTCAAGCACACAGGCACCTTGCACTGTTGTTCTAAGGCTTGCTTTGTGGACATAAAGTAATTTTTGGACAGAGGATGCAAAAAAAGGACAGGAAATGGTCTCAGGATTGTTCAGTTTTGCTGCCAGCAATCAGTTCAGTCTTGAAAACTAACAAACAAAAAACTCAAACACAATTGTTTTCTCTCTGTCACAGTCCACCCAGTCAGGATTCAGATATAGAATATCACATCATTCATTTACACAATAAAAGGAAAGATTATGTGCTGTCTCTTAGATAAATAATATCTCAATTTTTATTCCCAGGTTGTTCTTGCCTCCATGTGCTTCCTTATCAGGCTATACATGAGAATAACTCCTCCTCTGATTATCAGGACCTGCTTCCTGCCAGGCTATACATGAGAATAACTCCTCTGATGAAAGTCAGGGATATAACTTCATCACTGAGGCTTCACTTAAGAGCTGTGTGGGTGAAGGGAACAGCAGGGTTCACATGGGATGGTAACTATTTTACTTGTGGGACCAACTTGACAGTGGGAAAGGGAATAACACAGTGTACATGTTTTTACATGTACAATCTGCATTCCATATTTTAGCACAGTGTGCCCTTAGCAGACACGCTATGGCGCAAGCCTGTAGTCCTTACAAATCTGCGATTCCCAGAGAAATCGATCAGGGTTAGGTGTGTTCAAGGGTTAGGGTGAATGAGAAGATCGAGAATGTGCCACTGAGAATTATTTAGATGGGGATAAAATCAGTGATTCATTTGAATAAAACAAATGAGAAACTGAAGGTGTCTGAACACTGAGAAAATTGAAACAATAGGAGTCTGATTCCTCTCAAATATTTACACTGTTAGCTGTAAAAAGACAAACAGCAGGGCAGCTTTTATAAATCTTTTCCTTTTGTTAAGTTGTGAATGTCAGCTGGAAATACAGATAGAGCATATTCCTCTGACAGATATTGAGTTAGCCAGCAAAGGTATTGGAATGAAGTTTGTTTTTTGTAGTAATGTTTTTTTCAAGATGATTATTGAGACACATAAAAAAGAGTTTAGCACTCTTTAGTGAATAAAACCTCTTGGAGGGAAAATTAAATGTGTAGATCCCTTTGCATTTGAATATCCACATATGGGAAGCTGCGCCTAGCAACAGGAAAGTGAGATTAAATTCCTAATCCAATGCATAAGGCAGCTCTGTATTATCCTTGTGGCCAAAGAATTTAAGTGGTGACTACGGCTGACTCTCACATGCTTGGATAGTCACTCTGATTGTAATTTTTTTTTCTTTAAGAAGTCGTTAAATCATAAAGAAGAATCTACAAAGAGGCGCATTATTTCAAACACATATGTTAAGCTCTTTCTTTCCATAATGATGATTTTCATAACATTTGATGGCTTTTCTTGTGATGATAAAATTGTTTTCTAAAATATATGGGATTTCCACCTTACGCTTTAATGCATAGATAAATAAACTGAATTAAATGAGGATGCTTGTGTTCTATTCTACTGACAGTTCTCTTAAAAATACATGTCTGAAGACTGCAGGGCCTTCATGACATAGGTTGCTTGTTTAGGTTTTATTTTCGCATAATGCTTAGCAGAATGGAACCTTATGCATTATCTGTAAAGAAATACAATAGACATGTGGGATCTCTTGTGATCTTACGAGTACATCCTGCTTTTTATACTACTTGGCTCTCTGAACAATTAAGGATTAATGTTAAAGAATCCATTATAATTCAAAGAGAAGTAAGACCTAGCCCTTTTCTTCCATGTACTTTCTTGAAGGCCATGGGACAGGCTAATTTTCTGTATTTCTTCACATGCTCTGAGTGCTACTGGAATGGGAAACTGACATTCTAAAGTATTAGAAACTTTTGTTCTCATTGTCCATACTGTTTTTTGATGATTAATGTGCTGTTAATATGCACCTACATCATAAGGCTCACATAAGGTTCAAATGACCCAGATTTGAATATATTCAAGAGTTTTGATCTGTGAGTAACATAGGTAGAAACCAACTGCATAATTCCAAAGGTTTCTAAGTTTGGTTTTCTAGAACTGCAGCCATAAAGCCTCCAAAGAGTTGTTCTCTTTTTCCTGTTCCCTGCGATCTATACTGAGTTCTGTAAATAAAAACAGAATTTGATTTCTTCTCTGATCCCATATATCAAAGCATCTAAATGTGGGTCCAGAATGGAAAACAAGGCTTTCTATACGTATATCTTTTGTCAGTTGTTTGAGGTACATATCTTCAGCTAATCTGTTGCAGATTTTTGGTTTGTTGTTCAGGTGTAATGCAGCACCTGAATCATCACTGATAATATTTTGCCTGGGCAAGTGCTGTTTAATGTAATCCTGGATCAGAATATCAGTAGAGGAATAACAGAAATAATCTACATGAAAATATTCATAACTGTTAAGAAACAGAAATGTCGGTTTTAATGTTATTGATAAAGTCAACAGTAGCAAGATAATAGTTTATACAGTATATAATATTTATGCTTTCCCAGGGAAACAAAAAGTCTTCAACAAGCAACAGAAATAAATCCTTTGGCTGAAGCACGATATTGCATTTAGCTGCTGCAGCTTTCAAATCACTACTTCCATCTGTATGCTTGACTTTTAAACCAAATATGGCCAAAACAGTGGAATGGACAATACGCCTGTTTTTTAGCGCTAAAGTTCAACCTGTCTTCCAGAAGTTCCCTCCCTAAGAACCAAGGTCTAGTGTCATGTAGCATAGCTTAGTGTGACCCTGACTTACTTTTAAGGAGGAAATTTCTGTTGAAGTGTGAAAAAATATATGACCTAAAGTTATGCAAGGTAAGAGAAATAAAAACAAACAGAAGTTTAATAGCTGAGATGTGGATAGATAAATCTCAACTAGCTCAGATATTCAAGAGGAGAAATGCTGACATGAAAAGGTATAAAATCTTAATAAAAAATAGAGGAAATTCAGAATACAGTGTCGTGGTTTGACCCAGCAGATAGCTAAGTTCCACACAGTTATTCACTCACCCTCCCCCCTCCCCAAATGGGATGGGGGAGACAAGTAGAGAAAAATGCAGTAAAACTCGTGGGTTGAGATGAATACTATTTACTAGGATAGTAAAGAAAGTAAAGGAAATATCAGTACACGTATACATGTAGATATATATATATATATATATATATACAAAGAGGATACGCAGAGCAAGGGCTCACCGCTAGCAGTAACCCTTCCTCCTGGCTAACCTCTTCCATAAAGAGCAACAGGAAGTCCCAAAAAACAAATCACATGATGTTATATGGTATGGAATAGCTCTTTGGTCCATTTGGGTCAGCTGCCCTGGTCCTGTCCCCTCCCAGTTCCCAGCTCCTTATGCCCCCCTGTTTCACTGGCAGAGGAATGCGGAACTGAATATGTCCTTGGCTCTGTTCAACACTGCCAGAATGTTATCAGTTTTGTTTTTCTTCTGAGACCAAAACATAACTTCATACTAGACACTATGAGAAAAATAACTTCTGTTAGAAACTAAGATGTACAGGAACTGGGGATCAATCAGGATCTGCTTGCACTACGGAGGACAGGAGGCTGACCCTATCCCATCTCATCTGCAACTGTCTGGCTGGGAAAGATACTCAAGACGGCGGTGAGCATGTATATTAACACTGAGCCTGGTAGCTTGCTCATGCTAGCCCTTATATATGTCTTTTATGCCTTTTATCTGCTGACAGATTTACACTCTTACGTATATCCTGCTTTTAGAGTCTCTTCTTTTATGGTAAAAGTTATGTAGCATAAAAATACCCAGAGAAGAAGAGGTGCAAAGGTTTGTATTCTGATGTATGAACTTAAGCTACTTCCTTCACATCTATCTGCATATGCATATATCTGGTTGTGATCTACAGTATGCACAGATTTGAGACATTCAGATGTATTTTCTTGGAGAGGCATTAAGAGGAAAGTGGAGAGATGAGTGGGATTAAAGTGGTTTCGGTCTAAAAACTAAATGTAGTGGGCCTAGTAACATAATTATTTTTTTTAAATTGTTTCTCCTAAAAATAGGTACAGTTGATGCTACTGTCCACATTAACAAATCATGGTCAAAAATTCTAGGTATTCAAGTTGATAAATTATTATTAAACTCCAAAAACTGTGAGGCTGTCAGCCATGCTCAGTCTCTCTGACAAGAGACTACACCTCTGCATAAAGCTCTGTAAAACTGTCTCCATATACATAGCTTACATAAAAAACTATTTTATCGGCATTAATATACTATGGAAAGTAAACAAAATATTGCGACAAATGGAAATACTTCTGTTTCTTCTAAAGAAGAACAGACTACGTTTAGTTCTTCCAAGAAGTTAAAGATAATAAATAAATACTATAATAGATAAATACTTTTTAGCTTAAGTAGAATAAATTGTTTAAATTTTGTGCCAAGACACTTCTGTCAGATTCAATTTTTGTACAAAGTATTTTATGCATATATACATAGTGCACTATATGTATACTATATTGCACTAGTATATAGTGTACAATAAGTTCATAAATGTTTTGATGGTATCTCATGCATACACTGAACAAACGCATTTGCTGTTGATTGTGGTGCACTAGAGGGTGAACTGACTTAAGGAGGAAGATGACTTCTGCAGCTTCACAATCTGGAGAGAGAGCTCAGAAACAAAAATGAAGAGGAATCTCTGCTTCCAACTCTGGTAGCAGCTCTGGTATGTGAACAGCCAATATTAGGGACGAAAGAGAAAAACAAACCATACCATGAAGCAGAAAGGAATAAAATGTTATACTACGGACATTTACTAAAAGATAATCTTTCACATTTGTATAAGACCATATGTAGGACAGCCTTAAAATTATTATGCAAGTAAAAATATTAATTTTCAAATACTTTAGGCATGACTCCATGACAGACTTCTTTATTCTGTTTGGGTTTTATAAGGAGGTGACAGGCACAATCGTGCAGGGAGATACCCTTGCATATCTGCTCCACTGGAGAATATACTAATACCCTCTATATATGTATATCCCTTGGCTCCAATATTTTTTACTCTCTCTCTTCACAGCAATAAAAAATAGGAGACTTAATAAGACAATCAGTAGATAGAATTTATGTGAATATTTTTCCACTTAAATTTGTACTATTCCGTTATGTGTGAACCTATGCAAAAATGACTTATGGAATTACTTACACCATCCTCAATCTAGAACAAGCATCTATTTCATGTGATTTAATTTTAATCAAATTTCAAACTTGTATTGATTCCAGTGGGGCATATGTGAATCTTTTCAGCAAATAATATCCTATTTTGTTTTCTATCAATCAGTCAAAATGAATGAATGGTTTTGATTAAACAGAACACATCTTTCCACTGTGTCACTTACAACAGGGTTTTATTGTTGCAAAAAGTCATACAAGCTTGAGGAACACAGGCTCGGAGTTTTATTGTTTTCTTCTGTCAATAGCAAGGACAACAATTTCTTCATAGTGATACGAAATTCTAAAATGTTATTATTGAAGTGATTATTGTCTACATTACTCAAGAAAGCAAGTATGGCAGTGCTGCTATCAAAATCACAGAGGGCAGTTTCATCACTAGAGGACATCATTGTCTTTACTGTATAGTTATCTTTAAATACATTGTGAAAGATGAGATTGCATAAAATATGCAACTCTTCAAATCTATTTTGTATTTATGAATCAGCAAGGTAAAAAATCAATGGCTAATGTATGATTGGAAGATCCTCATAAACTTATTCATTATTAGTAGGTTAAGATGCTTTAGTAAACCTGGACTGTTCTTGCTAATTACATTTTCAATTAAGGGCATGGATGAATTTTGCAATAAATATGCTATGCAATTTAGGATAGAATACATATGCTGGAAGGATAATTGTTTAGAATGTATGGTTGGGAAAATAAGAAGTCTTGAACTGGATAACAGGAGCGTCTTTAACCACTGTTTTCTACAGTCAAGAGCCACAACAATATACAAACCAGCAGATCTGTAATTGCTGGAGGATAAGGAAAATAGCGTGTAAGACTTTTCATATATCTGACTATGAGAGTAGGCCAGAGAGTAAGCAAAAGAAGGAACGGTTTCTAGGTGTAAAAATATTCTTTGTGGCTTTATGGAAGTAACATAATTCCTCTGTGGTGTGACAATTGCATCTACAGCAATTGTAGGCTCTTAGATGATATCTGATGTTTATTTATCCTTTATTATTATTATTATTATTATTATTATGATTGTTTAGACCTCACGTGGCTAGTCTTTAGCAAGAATTTATAAGATTCATTTAAGGGATTTTGTTTCTGTTCGCCATGCAAAGCAGAGATAATGAATCGGGTTTAACTCAGCATCTTTGAGAAGAGATACTTGCTCACTTTTAAACAAAATCTACTCAGAACTATTAACTCACAATGTTATGTTCATGTTCTTCGTACCTTTACCAATGTGTTTGATAATGTGAGTGGTTAATACTAACATAAAAAACATACTAATAAAGGATATCTCCTATCAAACACTCCATTATCTAATAAAAGATATAAATCTGTCTTCTGATACCACCTACATATAAATAAGTTATCTAAATATTTTAGAGGACTGGGGTAATAATGATAATCTAAGTATTACACAAAATTACTTACCCTTTTGAGGAAAAAATAGTGTACAAATTCTATACTTCTGAATCTCCAGTTATAACTACAAAAGGAAAAAAAAGAAAGCAAGTTGCAATTTCCAACTTTTGGGACTCAGCATGAGTCTATTGTGTCCGCATTGCTTCTTGCTACAGTTATGAAGCTGCAGCTCACTCAAGAAGAATAATCAGTTCCATTGTATTCTGTCCCAAAGCAGCTCTTGTCATAAGCTCAGTGACAGAACAACCAGACAAAAAAGCTGTGTTTCGCTTACAAGCTCTTTTCTGCAGTCACTTTGAATCCACACAGGGGCTTAGGTGGCTGTATCCAAGGGAAGCCTTTCTTCCTTACCAATGATTTAGAATAATGTCTAACAGAAGTAACGTAAGATAGATGTCTGGACAAACTCTTGTCTTCAAGAGGTTTAAAATCCCTCAGCCTTCATGAGAAGTCCATTGTCGTTACACTTCGAGTAAACTTTCTGTAGAAATACAATTCACCACAGCATTGAAAGTCCATCCATCAGCTTTGCTAGGATGAGGACAATACTTATCCTGATAAATGAACAGACTACTATTCATTTATGCCCAGGCCTAAGGCAAGATGAATGTTGTAACATCAGGAAAATGTTCTTTTATTTATCTAAAACAGTAATCAATGTCAGATTTATCAATCTGTTATGGACAATCTCCTACCAAATATCAAGTAAAACACTATTCTGTCAGTGTTTCTTTTAAAGTACCTTTATTCGTAACTCGGGTGTGGGGGTGATTCCCTTGTAAAATATCAGACTTACAGCCAAGTCTTTTTTTTTATTTATTAATGACAAAATTTCAATTTTACTGTCAGAGCACTTGATACTTTCAAGTGTTGCACCACAGTTCCAAATACATGGATAATTCTATTGTCATTTCTTTTTCAGGACATTGCAAATTATGAAATAATAATGTCCCCACAAGCAAAATGTGTACTTACTACACCAATGCTTGTCATTGGATATCATTGAGATCATCTATTCTTCAAAAGATAGCTGCAACTCTGTTCATACATTGGCTAATCTGATTAGTTCTTTGAACAGTTTGCCTTCACTATCACTAGCAAAAAGAAATATAAAGCCATTGAAACAAACCAAAAAACTAAAATGCAAATAACGTGTCATCTACTGAAGCTTTTTGATGCAAAATGATAGTAGTACTTAAAATATAATTTTTAGTAAATTAACTTACATTTATCTCACCTCAACATAGAAATCCTGTTTATGCTGGAGAGAGGTGATGGTACATATTTTCAAAGCATGTACTATTTTGTGATAATTATTTTGCTAAAGATATTATTTTTAAATTGAACATTGAAATCTGGAGATAGCCTTTCATTTCTAATGTTTAAACTAACTTCACATTTTATGACATTTAGATTTTACACTTTCTTCGTTGACAGGACCCCAGAGCAGAAAATGTTGTGGTAATAGAAGGAGTCAGAAAAACCAAAAGCATTATATACATCAGTCAACTGTATTAGTAATATGGTTTGAGTGATCTTTATGAAATGCTGAAGATGAGCTATAAATAGAATTTAAAAAGGTGCAGTGAGTATTGCTGAGAAATGTTGCTGAAAATATACAACCATGGTCCCCAAATTTTATTTCAGGAAAATATTGTAAGCTGCAATTGATGCGCTAATTTGAGAGAATTTGGTTGGGATAGAGGAGAGAAAGAGGAAAGAGAAGTGGAAAGTGGAAAAAGGAATAATTCTGGAAAAAGGGAAAAGAAAGCCAAGTTGTTACAGCCATATTTGATTTGATATCTGCTTTTCAGATACACTTTTTATGAAAACAAAGCATACAGAAAGTTACTAAAGGAAAGATAAGTGGGATACAGGAAGGAGCATTTTTAGAGCCATCAACATAAGATAACTCAGATAACTTCCCAGTGTGGGCTAGATTTGAAAGAGATAGCTGAACTGCCAAAAGAGGTTCTCTAGAGCCCTCTAGAGTACAGCTTTCTTTCTTTGATTTGTAGAAATGTTTTAGTTAAGTAAATTGTAAG
Organism: Penelope pileata; assembly: GCA_013396635.1. Taxonomy (NCBI): domain Eukaryota; kingdom Metazoa; phylum Chordata; class Aves; order Galliformes; family Cracidae; genus Penelope; species Penelope pileata. The sequence goes on along the minus strand of WBMW01004109.1, from coordinate 97,493 downwards.
ACTTGGATGAGAATTTCTTTGAAATTTGCCTGTTCTAAACTCAATTCAAAGCAACATGAAGTACTTAAAAAACGTTAGTAGAAATAATCACAGAACCACAGAATGGTTGAGGTTGGAAGGGACATCTAGAGGTCAACAGCTCCAACAACCCCTCCCCCCTCCCTAAAACCCATTGCTGAAGTAGCCTAAGTGCATTTGACAGTCTTTGTTGAAGAAGATTGTTTCCTAAACTACAAAAAGAAAAACAAAAACTGCAAAAAGCAAACTGTACCAAATTATTCTTCCAAAGAAGAACAAAAAAGAACAAAACTGTCGAGAGACCGGGCTTCTGAGAACAAACGGGATGAGCTCATAGAGTTTGCAGGTACGTTCCAGTTTATTGCCTTTCGGCAATACACTATATCACCCTTAGAAGTGCAAGCATTAGCAATCACGTGTGAAAGCATTTACCTAATTGGCTGTGTTGCCTCAAGCAGTTCCGTGATTGGTGATCACGCGCAGAGCACGCGCATGTTCTGATTGGTTTGCAGTCCTTTTATCTCACAAGCGATAAGTAGTCCCCGGCTACCCCCCTGAATCTCTGAACTCTAGTTACCTTTTCAACCTTCACACAGTTTCTCCTCTAAGCCCCGCTCGGCTGTCCCTATCCCAACACAAAACTTGTTGGTCATGCACATTTTCCAGTCTCTGGGAACACAAAAGAAATGTACAGACGAGCTGAACATTGCAAAATATTGTCAGTTCTTTGTTATGCTTCAGTGACTTAATTCTATAACGCATTCCACCTCAAAAGGTGGAGAAATATTGCAAGATATTATAAGACCCACAATTTCCATTCTCAGAAAGGCTCAGAGAATCCTTTCAACACTGTGATAGATAGTAGAAATGATTTGCCTCATTCTTGCAAATAAACAACCAAACAAATAAACAACCAAACAAATAAACAAAAAATACCCGAAACACAACAAAACTACTACTGCTACCAAAATCATCATCAACAACAACAACAACAAACAACATCAAAAACACAGAGAAAGTTGTTATGATGCTTAATGGGTTTGTTTTCTGTGATCTCTCTACACTGTTACCTTTGACCTGAATTTCTGCTTTGTTTCTGTTAAGTCACATAACTTTGCATTAATTGAAGAATGAGCTTTTCTTCACATTAATACTAATAATTTGTTGTTCTGGTTTCAGCAGGCAGCCCTGGAAACCCCACACAGCCTGTGTGGGTCAGCTGCCCCATTCTTGTCCCCTCCTAGCTCCCTGCGGCCCCCCCAGCCTCTTCACTCTCCTGGCAGAGACATACAAATGTCCTTGGTTCTGTTCAGCGCTGCCGGGTGTTATCAGCCATGTTTTTCTTTCTAGAACAAAAACACAGCTTTGTAGCAGACACTGAGAGAAAGTTTCAGTTAGAAACTAAGACATTTGTACAGATGGAGCCTTACGTATAAATAAAAATGCAACATTTACAATTGCTTACTAAAGCAATAGGCTGTTAACTAATATTTATTTGTTTGTAATGACTGGCACAAAAAATATAGATCTTTAGTCTTACTCAAATCAAAGCACATATAATGGAGAAATATCAACAATAAATATATTTTTTTGAAATGCTGTGAAGTTAAAGCAGAATTTTTTTAATAAAATACTCTGCTTGAAATAATTTAGGGAGGCTGAATAACAAATGAGACAGTTCATGACTGTTGGCCTGAGAAGCACTTGAAAACCTTATAGCCATAGTTCTTTCATGCTGTTGCTGGTAAAATTGTTTAGTAATTTCAAACCAGTGTCTGGATATTGACCTATATATGCACTCAAGAAACCCTTCTTTCTGACACTTTTTTTCAGATGCTACTAATTTATCAGGAACCTACTGCTTTACTGCTTCTTTTTCTGCTGAAGTACCATTTTTAGAAAGTGTTGGTTTTGCATTAAAAAAAAAAGCACATGCCATGAAATTTAATCCTAACCATGCTAAATCATTCTAAATTTCTTCTGAGATAAAATTTACCACATCTGAAGAGTTACATATTCAACAACTTATTCTCTGTAAACAAGGAGGCTTCAATGTGCAGTTCTGACATGTGAAATGAATCAGGATCTTTCACTTTTATTTGGATCTGGGTGACACACTAATTCTAAGCTTCAAGCTCATTCAAATCTCAAATTCAGAGTAATTGTTTGATGTTTCATACACAATCAAAATAGAAAATATTCCCTCATTTTGATTATTAATTCTGTATGAATTCAGTTTCTTTGCAAATTGCATTAGATTTACACACAGGCAGAATACCAACTTGTACATACTGGATTCTGTGACTGATACAGACACATTCTGTGACTGACGCTGATTTAATCACTAGGAAATGCAATTTGATTATGATCATATATATTGAGGTTCAGTAAAGTGAGTGCATTTCCTGCCTGGTCTACAAAAAATCTGAATGGCTGTTCTAGACATTTACACATAATTGTTTAAGTTTTTCTATGTAGAATTAACAAACCAAAAAGCTGTTAATATTTTTAATGAAGAGAAATATCTAACGCGCTAGCTAGTCTACACATTTGCAATGCATCACGTAAGTTGCATCTTCTGTCAGAGGAAATAAATATTGGTGTGCTGTAATTTAATGTTTTTGCTACCAGAGAGAGCAAGAAGCTTTGAAAACCTTGTTTTGTTTTTGTCTCAAAGGCCAAATTTATTCTGTCGAAGCATTTAACTTCATCAAAACCTTCTGCTGAATTCAGTATTAAAATGCAAGGGGAGTTTCACAAGAGTTATGGCCTGTCATATTTTCAACAATACTCTACATAATGGCTGCAATATGCCTGTCATAAGCTTATTGTGTGTTGGCAATGTCTACAATAATACAGAACTCAAGACCTTTTAAATAATTAGATGAATGTGCATTTTCGACAGGAGCTGCTGGTTCTAACTTTCAAAGGTAACTACTATAACACGTAATCTCTAGTGGCTGTCTTCTATACTCATACATCTTTCTCCCCTTTCTATATGCTTTCATTATTAATCATAATAAGATGTATTTGTTGTGGGTAAGATGCTATGCAAGGCTATATATTTTGTTAACTTGTATGTACATTGTATACTTGAGGAGAACACCAGAAGTCTTCCTGCAGGAATTTATAACAGTATTCCTCTTGATTTCAACAGAAAACAAAGAAGTTCAGTTGTTTGCAGGCTTCTGCAGATGTACGCTAGGAGATAGAGCAAAATGCAGTGCTAGTTTTAAAAGAGTGAGTTTAGGTAGAAAAACCAGTATAGCTATATCATCCTGTCATCCCGCTAACGTTCCAGATTTGCTCTTCCAGGCTTTTACCGCAGGGAGAACTCAAAAGTTGTTGGGTACTGTTCTGGTTTCAGCAGGCAGGCCTGGAAACCCCACACAGCCTTTCGCTCAACCCCCCCCCTCCTCCCAGCTGGGATGGGGGAGAGAATCGAGAAGTAAAGTAGAACTCGGGGGTTGAGATAAAAACTATTTACTAACAGAAAGAGGAAAATAGAGTAAAATAACAGTAATGATAATTATATACAAAACAAGTGATTGTACAAAGCGAACAATTCCATGATATCTTCCTCTGAGAATCTTTCAGTGTGAGTGGAGACTGAAAGTTTTTGTAGGGTAAAATATATATTGTTCTAAAAACCAACACCAGTCCCCACCGTCTTTAAACAGAAGCATCCAATAATTTAGCTCTGTCACTTTTCTTTCATTTGGTTATGGATTCCAATTAATAAAATTCTTTAATAAAAAACCTATAGTACTATATAACCTTTCTTATGCTTCTGCCCAGTCTTCCATGTGGTTAAAGGTAATTCAATATATATATATTTTTAACTATTGCATTGGTTATAACATTGTGAAGCATGCATTTACCAACAGGTCATGTGCCATTAGTGCAAAAAATTGCTATTTAATAAACACCACAATAAGCTGGCTACAGTTCGTATAACAAACAGGGGAATGTTAGCCCTTGGGAACAGAGATAATATTGTTATTTATCAGTTACAGATTTAGGAGTAGAACGTTAGAACTGATTCAAGGCCATTAACATTCATTGTCAACAAAGACAAAGAGCTGCAGCATACTCATTCTGGAAGCACTGGACTTCTTTTTCCTGCTGTAGAAATCCTAATATCTCAATAGTTTATGGATGTAACTTTAAGACATCTATTATTTTAGTATTTAAAATACATGAACAATTTACTTAATATATAGCTACTTGTCGTCAGGAATTCATCCCCTGCTTCTCCTATTTTATTCTCTCTGACATCAAATACTGAAATAGAATTAGCTTTCTGAGATCATGCACTTCCATTCCACATCAACAACTGCATTCTGCAGACAGTGTCAATTTACCTGTGATATCTACCTAAAAAAGTATTTTTTTCTCCAAAAATGTTATACTTTTGTGCAAATACCCAAATGAGCAAATTTAGTGAATTCTATATACGAGTATGAGAAGATGTTTGGCTAATAGTGATGATAACGACAGAGAAACTCTGTAGAGATTTATTTAGTCTTGATGCATGTGATGATAACATAGGGACATGTAAATCACAAGGGTACTAATTTCTTCAGCTTCTAACTTACAAATTAATGGCAGTGTAAAACATGAAAATTTCAATTAAACAAGAATAAAGATAAATCATAGCTACCCTGGAGCCTTTTCTGAAAAGACTCTTGTAGTGAAAGGAAGATAATCTGATTTTCTGTACTTCTTGAATCCTCATTTGTACTCCTGTTGTGATAATGGTTTCTTATCAAGCACAGAAAGATTTTTTGGAGTCTTTGAAAATGTACAAATGTGATACTTTAATGTGTAATGAAGGAAAAAGCTGTGCGAATATCTACAGATGGTGAACTGGCTAAGTATTTAGGTAATTTGTGTTTTTCAAAATGTAGTCTTTGAGGGGAAAATACTGTGCTAATTTGTGTGCATGGAAATAACTAAAAACATCATCTATATAGGAAATTTTTTCTCTGCTCTCTTGACATTTATGTGTCTGTGGATTGAGATACAAAACCTTTGTTTCCCTCTGAGGAAGGTATATTTGTACAGTCCAACATTATAAAGAAGAATTGTTACCTGTTTTCCTGGATTTGGCATAAGGAAGCATTAACACTTCTGGAGGTTACATGGCTATTTGGTCTTCAGTAGCACCTGTACAAAATAACACTAAAAATTTTCTAATTCTTTGTGGGGAATGATTTTCTGAAATTTCATCCTCTGTAGCTCACATTGGAGGAAAGGGGGCAGGAAACAGAATAAAAGGAGTGTTATTTCAGTTATTACAGTGTTTATGAGTCTATATAAATGGATGACAACATATTTCTCTCAACCTTTCCACTTTATCCTCAAGTTGATTCTATCTCACAACCAGCTGTGAAGGCTTCCACTATCCTGTAGCCTCCACACTGGTAAAGCCAGTTTTTATGCCATTTGGTGTTGGATGCTAAATATTCTTAGTCAATTACATTGTGTACCTAATTGCTTGTGCCTTTAATAACTCAAAATAATTTAAGCTGATATTGAAAGAACCTCTGAGTGTTAGGAATACAGACAATCTGTAGACACATTTCTCTGCCTGTACAGAAGCCTACGACTACAAAACATATTTCAAGTTTTCTTTGTTTATCTAGTCATATATTTCACAAGCAACCATGGGGAAAAAGGGTTGGTGGTGAAGGATTCAAGATTCATAGTATGTATAATTTTTCCAGAGAGACAATATAATTTTTTTTGAGATGTGCTTTTATCTTTGTGTAATTCTACATATAGATTTCAGAGAAGTAATCAGAACTTTATTATCTATGTGAAGATGACCTTTTTCAAAATTGAATTCCTTAATCTCCCAGAAGGATTTGTCCCAATGCTTTAATTATTTATCCGTAATACTTCTGGTACTCTAAAGTTGAAATGAAATCGATATTCTTCTTCTGCATTAAAACTAAAACTCAAAAGTTGATGTCTAGAATACTCTAAAAAGATGCACCTAACTTTCTACAGAATAATTACTGTCTTGATCTTTTCCATATTTCCTAGCAAAAGATCCATTAAAATAGAGATTAAGAAAGGACTTCAGGGTGCCTAAGGTTGAAACTAAATTTGCAGAAGTGATGTTTTCTTGGGAAATAGCTAGTATTTAGGATCAAATCAATCATATTCCATTGTCAAAAAAACCTGTAATGTCTTACCTAGGTATTGTCACAATTAAATTTTTGTTTTATTGAGACCAAACATGCAGAACAATAGAGACCTACAACAGCCCTATGTATGCATACACACTGTTCTGGTTTCAAACCAAGCCAACCTACAGGGGAGGAAGAGACTGCCTTAATGGTGGGCAGCAGGGGTGGCACAGGCTAGAACGAGGCAAAGGGTTATTACAAACCACATGATACCATGTAGAAGGGTATAAAGTTGGGAGAGGGTGACGGGATAGGACTGGCACTGGTGGTTGGTTGGTTGATTGGTTCGTTGGTTGGTGATAGTGGTGGTGGTGGTGGGATCTTGCATTGTTGGTGGCCATTGGGCAGTTCTATTGTTGCTGGGCATTGCGTAGCAAATGACCACATTGTGTGTTGCTATCATTGCATGTTTGTTTCCATTTTCCTCTTCTGTCTTAGTAAATAGTTTTTATCTCAACCCACCAGTTGTATTTTGTTTCCGCTTCTCTTCATCATTCCACGTGGGGGAGGAGTGAGCTAAAGGCTGTGTGGTGTTTAGCTATCTGTTGGGTTAAACCACAACACACTAATTCATGAACACACACACACCTATATCTGACAAGCCTCCCATTATTTTTTTTTCTCCAAACAAAACTGCCACACTTGTTTAATGCTTTTTCATAGGTTTCATTTTCTAGACCTTTGTTCATATAGCAGAACTGTTCAATCATTACGCAGTCCACTTTGTTCCTACTAGTTTTGCCCTATCCTAATTTCAATATACAGGTGATTTATGTTCTGCTTGTGATTCAATTCAACTTTCACATCTTTATTCAGCTTGAACAATTAATCTCTAATCTGTATTTGTACAGAAGATGTTTCTCATGAAGGTAAACCATTTGGACTCTCAGAGGCCCTGGCACTGACTCTGGGCTTGCTTGATTTATGGCATAGACATAGGATGATTCTGTTCATCAGCTCGAATAAAGAAGACTTGGGAATAAAGAACAAACACTCTATACTTGCTTGCTTTTCCCTGTTTTACGCCTGATCCTCACAGAGATATGAGATGAAACATACATCTATTCGTGTGGTAATCTCCCGTGCCACAGGATTTAGAATCAGCCACATATGCGGATTTCAATCACAAGGTAGAAAAGAATCTCAGATTCATTCAATTAATGACATTAACTGAAGAAAAATTCTGCTATTAAGTTGTGATTTGACATAACATAGCTTTTTTATTACTGAGTTTCATTTATCTAAAAGGGTATCTCTCCAAATCATCAACATAATGTAAACTCTTATTCCATCCTCTGATCTACTCTGCCAAACTCTGCCAACCTTTCAACTGTAAAGTTAAGGATAAAACTTCCTCCTTGTCATTTGAGATTGTTAATAAGAACATGCAGCTCCAGATCAAGCAGATTCTGTGAAGCTACTGAGGATACATGCTCCCTTTATTGTTAGATAGAGTGTTCTATTCATTGTTCAGTGATACCATAACAGTTACTCTATTCTGTGTATCCTAAATACTCATGTGAAAAAAAAAGATGAGTAAAGAGCAAACCAAACCTAAGAATCCACAAATACAATATGAATTTTTCTGTCTGAGAGCTAAAATGCAGTTCATATTCACATGAACCCAAAGTTCATCTGTTACCCAAAGAACTGGATTTTTCTTGGAAACCAATGTTAGATAATAGTCTATGTTGTTGCTATTTTTTAATACAAAGAAGCAAAAAGAAAGGCTGAATGTTAAAATAAAATTCAATGAAGCGATTTCTCTTTTGGAAATTGTATCACTTGCACTTGCAAATTGAGCACTAACTTACAAAACCTTGCAAAAGCTGACAGTCAGAAACACTTTATTTGCATACATAAAGAAGCATATCTTTACAATAAAGTACAACACTTACAATTAAGCAGTTAAATCCAGGATCATCTTTCCTTTTGTTAAACAAAAAAAAAAAAAAAAAAAAGGAGAGAAAAGAGAATTTGAAGCCTGAATTGCAATGCCTGTAGATCTATGCCTATGAAAACAGTAAGTACATAGCTGTCTGAGGATGGGAAATCCTTCTCTTGCCTGGCATGAAAAAGAGCAGAATACTGATTAAATCTGAAGCAGAAAGTCTGATTCTGCTTCAAGTTCCCCAGGGTAGGTCGTAGGCTTTGTAATTGCTTCAGCAGTTCCATGAGGGAAGAGGCCTATTCAATCACTCTAAAATACCAGGTACGGCTGATAAACCCCATCCTCTCTCCAGAGGAGCTCTTTGCCAGAACAAAAACGTGCTGAAATTAGTAAGGTTGTGCTTACTAGTGAGTGAAAGGAGCAACTTACAGAGCTTTACTTCCTCTTCTCTATCTCAAAAATTGTGAAAATACAACTGTTTTTGTGTTTCAGTAAACACTATAAATTTCTGAATAAAAAAGAAAAGAGAAGATGTAGTACTTTGTATGCTAGTCAGTGTTCTTGTGCACCTGGAGACACTGGCTTTTATAGTGTGCAAACTGAAAGTTAAAAGCAAATTGTTTTGACATAACTTTGTTATAATTGTTACTCAAGAGGAATATTTCTTAAATATTAAAGCAATTAATCATGATGCATCTTCTACATAATTACATGAGACTGATACACACAGAATTAACAGTTCACATGTTTTCAGCTAAAACATTATGTTCTCTCAGCAGAATTGCTATACTCAGGTAAACACATCTTTAATATTTAATGGCAAGGAAAAATGAGAAGTCCCAAGCCTGGCAACAATAAAGTTTACAAGTACGTGTGCATGTCTCTCTCTTCTTCTCTCTCTCTCTTTGTATATATGTGTGTGCAGGTATGTATATCTTTATGTGTATAAAGAATAACTTCTGTTTCAAACTGAACTTGCAAAGCAAAATTGCTCTCCATATTTATTTCCAACTCTAGCATAAATTCATGAATTAAGTTTTAAACTCCTAATTCCACTCCTTGGAATTACAGAGCTATCGTATTTTTTTACTCCAAGTTAATTGGTCCAATAGCAAATTTCCATTACATGTATGTGTATCAGATAGAGATACTCAGGTGCTAGCAGCAAGGCACTGCCTGGCTTCCCTGTGAGGCAAGGCCAAGGCTGCCCTGTGCTTGACACAGCTGGTTTCATCCAGCTCCAACAGCCCAACTGCAGGGCGTGGCTGGGCCCAGCAGATGTGGGTGGTGGTGCCTCTGTGATATGATATATTTAGATATATAACTAGCTGCGTCTGGTTGAATTTATTTTCTAATGACAGGTGGGACCACCTGCTTCCTCAGATCAACCCACAGTCATTGTAATATTACCAGATAATGTATTTTTTATACATTAAAATATCTTAGAGTCTGAATATCACTTGATTCTGTCTGGTACAAATTGTTTCAATCTGGAAGACTTCACAATATTTCCTTGCTTAATATTTTGGAAAGCTCGGTTAGATCGACAATGATTTTGTGACCAAGACACTGACTGCTTTTTCTTTAAAACTGTATTGTCCATTTCCTTGCACTGATACATGCTTCATTAGTGATCTGAAAGCTAATGACTGAAGCTTTACAATTTAAAAATTAGTAACGTTTACTGCAGAAATACAACCTTTTTTTTTTTTTTTTTTAACTGTACGCTTTGTACTAGCTATTTTTGCCTTGAAAGACTATTCAAAGCTGTGTTTCTCCTTCTGTTTGAAAGGAAACCATCAACAGTACACGAGTACATAAGAGCTGACTATACTGTAGGTTCATCGTTCTGAACTGTAATTCCACTGATGACTGCCAGTAAATGATCTGAGCAACGATCACAGCAAGCTTCAGTGATGCTTCAGAGGAAGCTCCTGATCACTGTAAGTACTTGTTTGATGTGAAAGGCAAATGCTTTCAAGAAGTTCAGTGGTTTAGCTATGCACCTGATAAAGTACTTTGTTTTGAACTGAGTCCTGATAGTTTTGTTTGATATCCCCTTGTTCTATTGTTGGAAAATTTATGAATTTTCATTTCCCGTTTACTTTTATGTTAGTAATGTTTTTATCAGCTTATTTTATTTGCTGTCATCTCTTCTGCAGTTCCTTCTACAGATTGAGAAGTTTTAGTCCATTTAATTTACACTATCTTTGCATTCTTTACATGTGTGGTGCAACTAGTTTTGTCACCGTTGTTGCCCTTCTCTGTTGCCCTTCCTTTTACTAGTTGCATTGTATCATTTCAGGATAAGGGAGCCATCTTCACACAATATTCAGAATGTTTGGTAATGTAACGTTTTCAGATTTTTTTCCTCTGGCTTTCATGCTACTTCTTTTTTTCTTGACCACCCTTGGATCTTGTCTTTTTTTTTTTTCTTTTTTTTTTTTTTTTCTCCGTAGACCTACTTATTCTTCGGTGGCAGAGGACAATTCAAAGACCATTACTATTTATACAGATTAAGACAATTTTTCTCCTACGCATCATGTATCTACATTAAATGTCACTTCTGTTGTTATTGGATTTTTCTTTATTATCCTGAATAACTAAATAACAAATTTTATTACTGTCTTACTTACCCCACCCTATCCTTTTCTTATTTAAGAAAATGCCGAACAGTAGAGGCTACAGGAAAAATTCCTAATTGTACCTGTCATCAATCTCTGACTTTTAAAGCAGACCATTCACCTTCATTGCTTGTTTTCTATTTTTTACTTATCAATTAATTTCTATTTCCATTGCAACTTAGTTTCTTTAAGAGCCTTCTTGGAAATCTAAGTAGGCTGTATTAATTATGTTTCTCCTCTCCAGGGACTTATTAATCTCTTTTCTAAAAAGCTCCATTAGTTTTGTAGGAAATAATTTTCTTAAGAACAGACATAATGACTTTTCTCCAGTAGAGCACGTTCATTCACATGTCCAATAATTCTATTTTCAGTACAGTTTCTACAGTATGCCGATACAGTGATAAAAAAAAAAAATAAGGTCCTTTAGTTATTTGGATCTTCCACAAACCTTTTTTATAAACTGTCATCACATTGCCATACATCTGAATCTGATACTGTTATTTTATTTTATTTTTTTAATGGAACTATATGCTACAATTTTACAAATAGTTTACCTGCATCATCAGTTTTCATGAGTTTTCTTGGCTGAATATCACATCATTGTTCATTTCATCAGGTTATTCTGAAGACATTTTAGTGACTCATCAGTATGGGATAGAGCCTATGATATATCTTCCATAAAGCAGCCTTTGGCAGCTGGAAACCCCAGAGATTCACACTTGGTGAATGTGAGTTCAAACACATTGTGATGATTGTGATGAAAGCGTATTTTAATGATAATTCTTAAATACCCTTTTCACAGAGGTGGAAACAATGGAACTTGAGGAATTCTACTCTCTTATGAGCTATCCTCAAAGGAAGAAGGGAAGAGAATATGATGAAAAAGGACTCTGTTGTTGAGATAGGGACAGGGAGTTTGCTCACCAATTACCATCACAGGCAAAACAGACAATGTAGGAAAATTCATATTATTTATTGCTAATTACTAATAGATTAACAGAAAAAAAAGAGAAACTGAAATCAAACTAAAAATACCTTGCCTCCATCCACTCTCTTCTACTTAATCCTTCTGAGCGGAGCAGAGGAACAGGGAATGGGGGTTGCAGTCACTCCATAATGCTTAATCTCTGCCAATTCTCCATGGTCACTCGGCCCCTGCTCCGCATGGGGTCCCCCCCACACAAGTGCTGTCCTTCCTGAACTGATCCTGTGTGGGCTTCCCACAGGCTGCAGCTCTCCAAGCACTGCTCCAACATGGCTCCATACCATGGGGACTGTTCTTCAGGCATAGACTGCTCCAGCACACATCCCCATGGGTGGCAGCTCCCCCAGGCCTCCTGCTCCACCTCAGGCTCCACTCCATGGTCTTCAGTTCTGGTGTGGGGCCTGCTCCTGCAGGGGCTCTCCATGGTCTCTGTCCTCCTTCAGGCCACATCCACTGCTGCACTGTGGGCTCCTCCATGGGCTGCAAGTGGACATCTGCTCTGTTTGGTGCTCCGAACAGGTGGACAGCCTGCTCTACCATGAGCCTCTGTTGGGCTGCAGAGAACTTCTGCTCTGCACCTAGAACACCTCCTGTCCTCCTTCTGCGCTGACCTTGGTGTTTGTAGGTCTGCTTCTCTCACATTTTCTCACTCCTCTCTCCCAGCTGCTGTAGCGTAGTAGATATTTCCCTGTCTTAAATCTGCTCTCCCAGTGGCACACCCAGCATCGTTCATGGCTCAGCTCTGGCCATCTGCACATCCCATTTTGAGCAGCTGGAGCTGGCTCTGATCTGACATGGGGCAGATTCTGGGCTCTTCTACAGCCCCTAGCCCCCCTCCCCCGCCTACTTCCACTACCAAACCTTTCTATGTAAACTTGATACAGCAGTACAGTCTGCATTGCTGCTACGATCTTACTGACCATCAGGGCTCCATTTATATCTCTTTTCTTGAACTTGGTGGGGGATCATTAGCAGATAACCTTGCTTACTGTACCTTTTGTTTCGTCTGGCCATAAGCTCTCATTTTAGTTTTTGCTTTTCTCCATCTGGCACTGGCAGACCTTCTGTAGCTGTGTATGATTCTTTCTGTTTTCTGTTATTTTCTTTGTCTTTGCTATCTCTCTGATAAATGAATAAAGATAGTACAGATGAGTAAGTTTCCATGGCTCCTTCACAAATCCTTCACGAATGAATCCTCTTGGTCCTCATCTTCTGTTCAGGCTTTGACATGTACTTTTATGCTGAATGCTTGTCCTAATAATAGCTAATTAGTCAGCATTTTATTTATCTCTTGTAACTTTAGTGGATCTTCATAGTTTACTAAAACCAGGTTTAATTCAAACTTCATGTGGGAAAAAAAACCCATATTTTTTCTACAGTCAGAAATAGCAGTGCCATACATTGTTTGAGTTCTGGTGAATTAGAATTAAATAAGGTACAATCTTGTGGCAGACCAGGTGGCTTAGCAGCTGTTCAGAGTATTGTGGAATGGGAAGCTTGGTTTCAAAGCAACTCCATCTATCTTTCTTTCTTTCTCAGCCATTCACTTGGCTGGGAAAGCTCAGCCATGCTGGTATTGTGAAGGTGACGCAGTTATGTGGCCTGACCTTGGCTCCTCTGCAGAGAATGACTAATGATGAGGGATGTGAGTAGAGGAGCAGGGAAGTGACAGATGCTGAAGGTATGTGTACCTCCTGCTGATCAGCTGATAAAGTAACATAGAAGCCGCTGGCCTGCTGTTTTTCTTGCTGCATTTATTTTTTGTAGTGGCTATAACACACAATGATTTGCTCCCACTGCAATCCAATGACATATCTAAATTAGCAGGTGCAGACAAACCTGAGCTTGCACTGCCCATGCTGTGCCAGCAGTGAAAATGAGGGATGGAAGGACCTCAGCATTCTTGCTGTTAGATGCAATATAATTTTGTTATATGTAATCACTTATTTAAAACACTACAGGCTCTACCCTCTAACTTGTCTCCTACAAGAACATAAAAGGACATTTTTTCATCCCCCACTCATTTATGCCTTTAACTTACAGCCCGCAAACAGACCACTTTGGAGTTACAAGTGGTCTAGAGCAGCAAGTCTATACCAAGAAAGAATTTTTTTTGTCCTGGTCGGGTCTTACAGAAAAGGTTCAGCTTATGAGTAAATTATTGCATTTGTATCTAGTGATAAGAAAAGAAAGGGGAAGAGGTTTGTGCTAACACAGTTTCAGCCCCACCGGAGACTGGCCAGGGTACGTCCACAATCTGCTCTGTTGACCTGCCTTTTGGCAGAACCAATATGATTGTTCTGAAAAATTTATTCCCAGATCTTCTAAAATAATATTAGTGTGTTTACTGGGCTTGTTTGAAGAAACAAAACTCTTTAATAGAGTTTTAAATTCTTCATGATTGTCTTAGTTTCTAACAGAAGTTACGCTTCTCATAGTGTCTAGTATGGAGCTATGTTGTGGCCTCAGAGGATAAACAAAAACTGATAACACCTTGGCAGTGCTGAAGGGAGCCAAGGACATAACACAGTTCCGCATTCCTCTGCCAGTGAAATAGTTAGGGGGGGCATAAGGAGCTGGGAACTGGGAGGAGACAGGACCAGGGCAGCTGACCCAAGTTGACCAAAGAGCTATTCCATCCCATATAACATCATGTGATTGATTTTGTTGGGTGTCTGGGTGCTTTTTCGTTATGGAGGGGGTTAGCTGGAGGAAGGGTCGCTGCTGGCTGTGAGCCCTTGCTCTGCGTATCCTCTTTGTGTATATATATATATATGTACTGTTATTTCTTTTGTTCTCTTTACTATTTTAGTAAATAGCATTGATCTCAACCCACGCATTTTACTGCACATCTCTCTACTTCTCTCCCCTGTCCCATTTGGGGAGGGGGAAGAGTGAGTGAATAACTGTGTGGATCTTAGCTATCTGCTGGGTCAAACCACGACAATGATGCAAATCTAATGAGTCTAGGATGTACCAGTGCAAAATATATACCAATAGCTGCATGTACAGACACCAGCTGATTTTCACCCAACTAAATAAATATATCCTAATACAACTTCTAGACCAAAATGAGTTCAGAAAATGTCTGATCTTACTTTAACTGAATACAAAGGAAGTCTAGCTTCCATCTGTAGTCATGTAGATGAGTGAGAAGAGGGTATAAGGAACCTGAAGAATGTAATGGGCTGCATAGTAAATTATATTAATGAATATGTAATCTACCATGTCAGAGCATGAAAGAAACAAAACAAAAACACTTCAGAAAAAGCTTTCAGACATTTGGATATAAAAGATTTAGCCTCTTAATCATAATTTGTTTGTCATTTTATGGGTAACACTCTTCCATTTTAGCCACCCTTTTGTTTTTGCTATGGCTTCTAAGGAAAACAAAAGTAAATCATTACTAAACACTTTAGCATTCTGCATTTGCCTGTTAGTTTTTATTCTGAAATTGCTGAACTTGAAACTATTTTCTGGCTTCAAACAAAATATTATAACAGAGCAGAACTTTTTATTGTATCACTAGTGGTTTGCCCCAGGCCCCAGGGTTTCGTTTTTGTGAATTGACTCTGACTTTCTGTAGTCATTCTCAGAAAGCAAATTAGATTGTATTGTTAACACAAGGAGAAGAGTGAAAGAAATCATACACCTTTATTGTAATGAAAATAATTCACATTAAGTAAATATTTTTATTTATTGAAGCACTGAAGTCAAACTGGATGGTATTTTTATTTTAAAAATAGAAAGAAGTAATGTGCTTGCTAATTTTACTTCTGAAAGCTCACTCTAAACGAATGCTTCATCTCAATATCAAACCGTCAATTACCCTGTTGTCTAAGATGTTATACTTTAAAAAAATAATAAAAAAAAGACTGTTAGGCAGAATTGTATAAAAGAAACTCAAATAGTGGATTTTATTTTTTAAATGGAAAGCCTTTTATATTCTGAAAAGTGACTTGATGTAACTGAAAATACAAATTTATGACATAAATGACCAAAATGAAAGGGAAAACGTACCTGTTGATCATGCCACAATGATTGAGTTCGTGTTTTAAGAATCAGAACTCAGAAAGGCCACTGAGATTCACAGAGGATTGCACAGAGCTGCCAATGACAGCAATATTAACATATTCTTCTCCCAGGTTTGTAAAAATGAAAGAATATCCCTTAAAAGTGATATCCACCTCTGTGGATAAGCAGTAAAAAAACTAGATTGAAACATTATAGCTATTATTAGTTAGCTGTTGGTAATGTGATATCTCTTCATTATTTTTGCTTAAAATAAATTATAATACTGTAGTTTAGAAGTAATATTAAAGCTTCAATCCCCTGTGCATTGTACTGATGCACTTGTAAATCCCTTTTAAAGCCTATCACCTGTCTCGTCTTTCACAGTCTCCATTTACAATGCATCTCCATTATTCAAATATTGTTAATGTGGTTTTTTTTAGATAGATAAAATATTAAATGTAAACACAAGGAGAAAAAATTCTTAGATGTTTTGAAGTTTATGGCCACAAATATGAACAGTTAGTGCCAGAAAGTCTTGCTAAGTACTTGAACTGGATCCTACTGGAGTAGCTCCAGACAGTACAATGGATCATGCTGTCTGAGGTAGCCCTCACTGTGTAAACTGGTTGCTGTAGGGCATGAGAACTTGAGGAACTTCTTTCAGCTCTCTCTACAGTCAGAAAGCCTCGGTCTGCTGTTTTGAATCATCTCTCACATTAACATCTTTTTCACTTCTGCTGAGCAAGGTTGCACATTTCTCTCCCAGCAGTGTCTGGATAACATAGGAATTTTTCCTTTTGTTTTATCCGGTACTCACACACTATTAGTAAAGTGGATGTAAACTTTGCTTTACCTTTCAATAGTATGACTATGGAGTGCCCAAGCTATTCAGACAGGTCGGTGGGTAGCCGGATCTGTAGTGAAGGTGGCCCATCTCTTCATTATATCTCCATCAAGCTCAAACAGGAATGTCAAAGCCACTACAGAAGATTTTTGATTGTCAGTCTTGAACAAACTCTGTGTAGCCATATCTACAGCTCCTCTGCAATAGGCTTTAAGAATGTCTGTTCCCATCAAAAATTCATCAGTGATCAAGAGTTCATTCATTTTTTGAAACCTCCCTTAGGAAAAAGCTGTCTTCCAACTATGCCAGCTTCCACTCCTTGGCTGCAGTAGCAGAAATCAAGGTTTCCAGGTAGTAGTGACATTAGTAGTGATTATGAGATCACTAAATGGACAGCTTACATCATGAATGACTTGATCAGTAGTTATGCAGATAAAATGAGATGTATTCTTTACTGGCTGAAGAATATAATATTTTGTATTGAAAATTGTGATTCTTGTATTTGAATAAGTAATGCTTGTTGCTGATTCCCTCAAAAAATGAAATATGTAAAAATGTTTGCAGTGTGTTTTGGGTATAGTATTTTTTCCTTGTGAAACCTGAAGTTTCACTGATCAGTCACAGGAAAAATGCACAGACTACTTAGTCACTTAGTCTCACTGTGTGACAGTCTTATCTTGGATTGAAATAGATCTTTCAGTTTTTTTTTTTTTTTTTTTCCCCAGGGAACAGTTCTTTAATCACTTTTAAGAGAATAGGGTAAATAAATAATCTTGTGTGATATACTGATGAGAGGCACCTGGCTGGTTTTCAAAGCATTCAGAATTGTATGAAATGGTTCATGTGGCTTCTTTTGACAGATGAAACTGTAGCAGCATGAGTAGAAATGCTTTAAAGACAGTGAAGCTGACAGTAAAGCATCGTCTCATCAAATTTGTCAGTGAGTGTGATATGTAGAGAACTTGATAGAGAAGTTACAAAGCTGAATGAATGCCTTGGGCTGAGATTTTAAGTATAATGGTAAGTATATTCAGAAGTGTGGATTGCAACACTGAAAATTATACTAAGGTAGAAATTTTATGATACAAAGGGCAGAAAAAAATACTAATTCTGGCTGCATGTATTAACTGAAGAGGAAAAAACATACCACCACTGTGATGAAAGAAAAAAAAAAAAAAAAGGGCCATTTTGCACTAATCTGAAAGTAAAAACGGGGCTCATCTGCCTCTTTTTTTTTCCTTTTTTTTTTTTTTTTTTTTTTTTTTTTCCCAGAACTGTAAGGAAAATGCATTAAAACAAGTTGTAAAATATTGTATACACTGAAAATAGGTCTGATTATGACATGAAAAAATATTTTAACAGATTCCTTTCTGTGTCTATGAAAACAAAACAATTGTCTGTTGTACATAGAGGCTCTCTGCAGCAGTCTTGCTCAGGTAATGTTACCATTTGCAACATTTTACCTCTTCCTTTCTCATTTAATATAAAGTCTGTCTCCCAGTAACTAGGTCTATCTTCTTCCTTCATTGTTGTTTTTTTTTTCCCTATAGTCTTAATATTAATTTAGCTTGAAATAATACACTTATTATGTATTATAATACACTTATAACAGATTACTCTTACAACAGATTTTGACCTTCTACTTTACATAGAAAAGTATTCTAACAAGTGAAAAAAAAAATTAGTGAAATAACTTAGATAATAAAAGGAAAGCTTATAGTGAGAGAAGTAGGCAGCCTTATTTAACCCTTTGAATTTAATGTGTATCGAATTTGTTACCTACCTTCAACTAAAAGTTTCAGTTTTTCCATCTTCTAGCACTTTGACTTGAAGTACTTTAAATACTTTGAAGTATTGACTTAAAAATCAGTAGAAGGAAAATTATGATTTATCAATAATTAATACTAGTTGAATAACCTGATCATTATTTTTGACAGAAGCTGCTTAGAAGTTATTACTTGAAGGTTGGAAATATTATGTTCTCAACTGTCTTCAACAGCTACCTTGACGTTCCTTTATATATGACATTGTTTTCTGTTTGCATATCTTGTGGGACATCACAGAAAATTAGTTTGATGACTGACATCTCCTAATCTAAAGCAATGTGGCTTTGTAGCATGGCTTTTATATCTTAACCTTCTTGCAAATGTATCCTTTTATTTCCCTTCATATTATTTCTGTTTACTGTACTGATGATAATACTTTATAAACTCTAACTAGGGGAAGTAATTTTGCAATTTCTTTTATTATTTCTGACAGACTCAGAAGTCTTGTATAGGATTAAACTTTCCTCAACTGACATTAATTTTAAATTTGTTTTTTTTTTTCTTTTCAATTATTAGGTCAAAAATCTGTGTCAGCTAGACAACAACTCTTTGAGTTGTAAAGACAAAATCATGGAAAAAACCTGAAAATCACTGTTTTATTTTTTTTCTCTTCTGCAAAAGTAACATCTCCTACAAAATTTATCAAGAGTCTAAGTGCTTACTACCTATATGAATTGCTGTATACTAGTCAGTGCAATGAGAGGAGCATCTGTTATGGCAGGTATGCTGTAAAATATCCCACATCATTGAGTTCTACATAGTGCAGCAAAAATGCTTTCTTTCTTATATAAAAAGATAAAGTTGGTGACAGTTTGCAAGGAAGGTGTGAAGTGCAAGTGCCCCTGCTTTCAGTAGCTGTCACATTAGGAGGACTGACATTCAAACACACTGACATGGAACTATGTCATGCCTTGTTGTAATGACACCCTGCCAGAACAGTTGAAGATTCATTGCAGATTCACTTATTTAGGGAATCACCTGTAAGAATAAACTATTATTACTCCTATTCTTACTTTATAGCTCACTTTAGTTTTTCCATGTTCACAGTGTGTCTATTTACTACTTGTTTGTTCAGTTATTACAAGAAATATGTAGTCACCTCTACTTCCACTAAAAACATCCTACTTCTTTTCTTTACACAGTTAAAAAGAAGCAAACAAAACACCCTGATACTGTTTCATGCTACATGTGTAAACTACTCAATTACCACATGCCACAGAGCTAACTACACTAATGAGAATATTTTGTGTGTGAGATCACTACAGGCTTGGATTAGTAGGGGTATAATATAAAAGACTTGTCCTAGGAAATCATTCACATAAATAATATGCTTTTATGACTGGGTGACCAGACTGGTAGATGAGGGAAAGGCTGTTGATGTAGTCTACCTAGACTTCAGCAAAGCCTTTGACAAGGTCTCCCACAGTATTCTCCTGGGGAAACTGGCGGCCCACGGTCTGGACAGGTACACTCTTCTCTGGATAGAGAACTGGTTAGAGGGCCGTGCCCAGCGGGTAGTGGTTAATGGAGTCAAGTCCAGCTGGCGTCCCGTAATGAGTGGTGTCCCCCAGGGGTCGGTACTGGGGCCCATCTTGTTTAATATCTTTATTGATGACCTAGACGAGGGGATTGAGTGTACCCTCAGTAAGTTNCAGAGAAGGGCAACAAAACTGGTGAGGGGTCTAGAGCACAAGTCTGATGAGGAGTGGCTGAGGGAGCTGGGATTGTTTAGTCTGGAGAAGAGGAGGCTCAGAGGAGACCTCATCGCACTCTACAACTTCCTGAAGGGAGGTTGTGGTGAGGAGGGGGTCAGCCTCTTCTCCCAGATAACTAATGACAGGACGAGAGGGAATGGCCACAAGTTGCGCCAGGGTAAATTTAGACTGGATATAAGGAAAAACGTTTTCTCTGAAAGAGTGGTCAGGCACTGGAATGGCCTGCCTAGGGAGGTGGTGGAGTCACCATCCCTGGCGCTGTTCAAGAAGCGTCTGGATGAGGTGCTAAGGGATATGATTTAGTAGCTTAGTGGGTAGGGATGGTGATAGGAGGACGGTTGGACTAGATGATCTTGCAGGTCCTTTCCAACCTAGTGTTTCTATGATTCTATGATTACACTAGGATTTTTCTTCTTTAATGAAATAATAGATCTTTCCCCTACTTTTCTTTGAAGTATATATATGTTTCTACAGAAGTATAACTACTGTCACTGAATCCTTGGGAGATAGTATTTCCTGAGGATCTTTAGAAAACGTTTGTCTGCTGTGAAATAGTGGAAATTGTTGGCCAATAAATAGTTAGCTATCTATCTAACCCTGAGAATTTCTCCAGGCAAATGATACATTACACTCTATCCTCAAGAAAATGGAATGTGACAGTATGTCTTCGATAGTCATGTAACTGGAAGAGACCAGAGAGACCTGAGAAGATGTTTTGTTTGCTAATAATGTTCCTTGTTCAATATATGCAGCCAAATAAGATCAATACGACTTTAAACAAGAAATTTCATTTTTCTTTCCAGGTATTATTTTTTTTTATTATATCTTTTAATTTTATTTTATTATTTTTTTCCTATAGACAGTCGCTTCCTGAATTTCAGGGAACCCGCCCTACGAAGAAGCTGGAGCGTCCATGCCAGGCATGGTTCTTCTTCCCTCTCAACATCAGAGTCTGAGATTAATAGCAGGTCCTCTTTAAGTGGGAACTGACTATGAGTTACCTTTTATTTATAGACCATGGACGAGTTTAGTTAGCTATACTGATCTGTAAGACCTGAGCAAGAGAAAAGGCTGGGAAGTTAAGATCACAGGCAATCATTCAAGAGTTTGTAAATACTTTCAAGCAGGCACATAAGTCTAGGGAGTGGTAACCAACTAGCCCAGTGTTTCTTTAGTGTTATTAAAATGGAAATATTTAAAAGAGATTAGCTCGGTTCTTGAAGAGTCATATCTATCAAAATGATACAGTGATCCCTAAAATCATAAGAACAAAAAGCTGGGGGGTGAGACTCCAGTACTCTGGGGCTAGTAGCAGAAATTTGAACACTGTTGGAATCTGAGAAAGCAGAGCTTGTGAAGGAAGTCTAGAACAATTAGACAGGTAAATTGTGCAAGTCTGGATGCTTAAGACCTTCAGCCATTAAACAGAGTGACATGAAGCGGAGGTGATGGTTTTGCCTGAATCTGAACTGAGCATGACATGAAGAAGTTGTCAGTGAATTCTACCTCAGCATAGAAGGCTGATGCCTACCTATTCTGCATAAATTGTCATAAGATTTCAAAAGGAATGGCTTCTTAATCTAGATCTCAATTTGGAGGTAAATAGGCTTGGATGAACAGCAATATAAGTAGATCTTTGGCTTTAGCACCCCACTAAAACTTCTCTGTATTTAAAGTCTAGGCGATGTGATAATTCTGAATCAATGCAAAAAAGATAACGACTTTCTTGAATGAATATATTTAAATCAGCCTTAGTTCAAGCCTGTTTGATTTGCACAGTGCCTAGCAGGATAGATTGTTGACTTCTGAGAACATCCACTTCAATTAATAGGAGTGAACACACTTAATGTTTCATGGGTATTAATTTCCTTTTCCATATGTGAAAACCATCTGCTATTTCTGTTAGTCAATTGAAGTGCTTGAATTTAATTGTAGAGGTAAAATAAACTGTATATAGAGATTAAGTGAAGCTGATAGAGTAATTGTAATTTAACTACACATCTCTTAAATGTATTTTTTTTAGATGAAATACCAATGAAAGGCATATCATTCTTGTGATAGTAACTGAAAATAAAATAAAATAAAAAAGCTTCTGGTCCTCACTGTTCAGTTTTAGACAAATAATACAGAGTATAAGGAACTGCCTTAAACACTCAAGTGTAGTCCAAAAAATCCTTTGAAGATGAAATATCTCTGTCCTAAGTTCCTGATTGTTGTGGGTAAATGTTCTAAAGATTACCTGAAATTCACAGAATTAAGAATACTTCTTAATTTTCTTAAATGGAGAATTTTCTGAATTTTAAGTTCATGGTTACTCAGTAGAGAGTAAGAGAAAACAGGTCAGAATTGGAGACTCCTAGAGTACATCTATATTCCAACTCTCATTTGTATCAGAAGTTCTCCTTTTGAACCAGATCTCTTGATTTTTCCTGCTTGGTTTATATTGTAGATCTATTTAAACTGTACAAACTGTTTTCTTTCTGACCAAAACCTAACTAGAAGGTGTGGTGCAGGACCACATTCATAGAGGCTACTAGTATACATTCAGTTGACTGCACCTCAGGCTGTCTGAATTCAAGTCTCCTTCAACGCTCACAATATGTCTACATTTAAAGTGGAGGAAATACCTGCTATTTAACTCTACAAACATGTTCCCAGTGGGTCTCATTTATTGCTACACTGCTTTCATTTCCTTAAAGAAAAGGCCTGCAATTCTTCTTTAACTTCAAGGAAGTTAACAAGAGGGAAAAGGATGTAGATCTAGAGCTCACCTGTGTCGAGACATATGCCCCGTTTTTTTTTGTTTTTTGTTTTGCCTACACTGAAAATATCAATAGCAAAACACAAAGGAAAGAAAAGCATAGAAGAAGCAAAAAGTCTTGACATAGAACATGTGAAACTTCAACCAACAGCTAAACAAAATAGGCAATAAACAATAAACAAGAACAATATAATATAAACAATAAATAATAACAATACAGAAACAATATATTGTGGGTTTTTGTTTTTTTTTTTGGTCAATTTGTTCAACTGAGTTTTATGATAGAACGATCCCTATACCGAGACCGATGGTGAGGGCGAAGACATCCCAGGTTTTACCCGTTCTGCCCAACCAGCAGATCTTTTTTCTGTTGGCACCTGTAGCAAAGCCACCTGAGCGGCTTCCCCAGACACCGCATGCATAACAGGTGGCATTTGTAATTGTTGTGCCATAGCACTATAGATACCTGTGCCCATTAACATATCTACAGTAACTCCATACAATGGATTGTTCTGATCTCTATGCTGGATTGCTATCCTACGGCACACATTCTCCCACAACCTCCCAAAATGTAGCTGCTGAGAAGGAGTCAGCAACAATTTAGACAACATTATAGTATCATACGGACTCATAACATTGCTACTGTAAATGTACTGCAGCATCTGTCGTGCAGGTTCAGAATTGATTCCATAAGTTGACACCGTGGCACGAGCTTGCTGCATTAATTTCCAGTCCAGCGGTTGGTGTCTCGCCCCAGGCTGTCCATTAGGCAACGGGGTGTGTATCACGGGAAAGGCATTCACCGACTGTGCCACTTCCCAATCTCCCTCTAACAAGGCGTTGCGTATCACCGCTGACCACCGTTCATCAGGGTTGCATGGTCGTAGTTGTAGTCCACCTTTCGCCGTTACTGTAAAATCTCTGTGTTTCCTTAGCGGCGCTGAGGCATCCATACGATCCTCCCCTTTCGATTCTGAGTCAGGAGGAAGCAGGGGGTAAGCTGGCAGGGGGTCTGGCCAATGAGAATTGGCTGCATCAGCAGGGGGGGCGGAAGGAGCCGCAGCCGACGGAGATGACGTAGGGGGCGCGGGCTTTTCAGCTCCCGGTCTACTTCCCTCCCCACCTTCCTGTGTCTGCATTCGAGCGAGCATCTCGGACACAGTGCTCGCAGGTTGAACAACCCCCCCCTGAGCGGCCGTTGGTTTCGAAAACAGCTGACATATCGAAAAGTCAGCGCCTTGTGAAGCTAAAGCTGGCTGAAGCTTTTTCTCCGCTACAAGCGCAGCACGGTGTTCTGTCTTATGTTTCAACAATTCCTTTATAATTACCCGCCAGGTTTTTCCTAGTTTTTTGCAGGCTTTTTCCCCATCTAAAGTCTTTAACCAGAGATGATCACCGAAACTCCGCCACTCATCAGTGTCAAAGAGATCATTGGGGTCGTAAAAATACCCAGCTCCTGCAGCGTACGCTACTAGGGCTATAATATCTTTAGTGGGGACCTCAGCGGCTCGCATAGCGAGCAGCTGAGTGAGTACTTTAACAGCTGCTTCTCGATCCATTATGGCACGATCGGTCGGCTTACCACACCCGGGGTTCCGCGGAAGTTCCTTTCCTGCACCCTTTGGTGGGTCCGGATCTGGCCTTTGTCTCTCCTTACTCTCCGCTGTATAACAGCTCTCCTCCCGATATGCAGCAACTGCAATCAGTCTCGGTGCATATTTTGGAGGGACTTCAATAACACGTATCACGTCGGGGTCACCATTTGTCGAGAGACCGGGCTTCTGAGAACAAACGGGACGAGCTCATAGAGTTTGCAGGTAAGTTCCAGTTTATTGCCTTTCGGCAATACACTGTATAACCCTTAGAAGTGCAAGCATTAGCAATCACGTGTGAAAGCATTTACCTAATTGGCTGTGCTGCCTTGAGCAGTTTCGTGATTGGTGATCACGCGCAGAGCACGCGCATGTTCTGATTGGTTTGCAGTGCTTTTATCTCACAAGCGATAAGTAGTCCCCGGCTACCCCCCTGAATCTCTGAACTCTAGTTACCCTCTCAACCTTCAAACCTTCACAGTTTTCTCCTCTAAGCCGCGCTTGGCTGTCCCTATCCCAACACACCTGTACTGTAGATATTGAATAAGAAGGTGCACTATTGTTCAGACAGCCAGAATGCACCTGGGGTTATACAATCACCCACTAACGTACGTAAAGTGTCATGAGAGAGGGATCACAAAAAATCCCAACAAGAGGATTTCATTGTAGTGGGTTTACCTTCACCAGACACCTCACCCACTCATGCTTTCACTCCCCCTCCTCAACATGACAGGTGGAGAAAATAAGATGGACAAGCTCATGCTTTGAGATAAAGGAAATTTAATGAGCAAAGCTGAGACTGTGCATGGAAGCAAATAAAACACATTAAATTTATTCCCTACTTCTCGTCAGCAGGTATGTCCAGCCATTTCCTGAGAAGCAGGGTCTCAGTAGGCATAGCAGTTGCTTTGGAACAGAAACATCTTTACCACAAATGTTTCCTCTTCCCTCCTAGCTTTCCCTCATCTTTTACTGCTGAACATGACATCATATGCAGCAGAATATCCCTTTGGTCAGTTTAGGTCAGCTGTCGTGGCTGTGTCTCTTCACAACCTCTTTCCCAGTCACCAGCCTACTGGTTCTAGTGAGGGTGGAAGTGGAGAGGTGGGAAACTATAAAGTAAGTTCTGAGTTAAATACCTCACGACAGAAAGGCCTACAACAATTTTCATGTATTTCCATAATCTGCTTTCACCAAGCAAAAGAAGATCCTTGGGGAAGAATCTTCTGATGCTCCCCTTGGAAGCAATGTAGCTGCACACCATCCTTTCTGTTTTGGACAGTTAAATGCCAGCACCCTGCCCACAGAATATGAGGTAGTCTAGGTTTCTCATACATCAGAGTGATAGGCAACTTAGAAGTCTGTGTATTGACGTAGAAATCTGATATTGTCGGGATTTCATATATAACAGTGATGGGAAAATTGCAACAGTGATCTATCTTTTTATATTTTTAATATATTTAAAATAAAGAAAAATGTTGTATTGCAATCCATAGTACTGTAAAAGTAAAATATCAACTTTGCAGGGGAACAAAACATGTTAATATAAAATGAGACAAATAATGCTATATCTAAATCAACTATATACATAATATATTAACTCCAGCTATAAAACCTTGATCAACAGTAGAGGTAGAAAATTTTCCATTTAAAAGCTTTATCAAAAGCCCTATGGCTTGTTGTTGAAACAAAACCCCAAACTGATTGCATTAAACTTTTTTAAAAGAATAAAATACAGTACAAATACATAAATCACCTTGTTGGTCCAAGAAGAAATTTCAACTACTGAAAGAAAACCCTTCAGGTCTGAATACATTTTCTGAAACATAGTTTTTATTTTTGACTTTTAAAAACTACTGCAAAACTGTTATTTCTAAAGGAAAACTCTTAAGATATGAAAAGAGCTACTCCTACTGTAAATGTTCAAAAGTGTTTGCTAAGGTATTTTTTATGTTCCTACAGGTGAATGTGGATAGAGGTACACAATCAACTTAATTTTTTGTCATGCTATTAAAACACTATTGAAGTAATTCATAACAATATATGCATATGAAATAATTATGACCTCAGTTTGCTCTGATATGGATATGTTTCCTTTCTTTCTTTCCAGCTGTTACACATAAGGCATATAAATGGTTTTAAAACAGGAGAAAACATGAAATGAAGTATCGTTGTAAAGTGGAATATGAGTATCTTGAAATTGTGGCTGAGACTTTGTTTACTTGTTTATTCTAGAGTCCAGTCTTCCTCCTCAGTTGTCATCAACCTTACCATTGTTTCTATGGGGAGGTCATATGTGTGTATTAATTGGGCTTCTGGTTGCTCTTAATCATAAACTGCAGGTCCAAACACAACCTTTAACCGAATGTTGTGTTTCTAATGCATCCCAGCTACAAAAGTTAAATTGCACGTTTTCATATGAATATGTACTTGTCCTAAGCATATGCATTCTTTCCTCTTCATTCATTTTATAGGCAGTAGTGCAGTGGATGAAATCTTCATACTTAGGTTATGCACTGGTAGAAATAATAGACTAATAACTGCTCTTAACATTAGTCATTTCAATGAGCTAATGATCCCTTTTCTTGGAGGAAATCATCTTTTATGAGGTTCTGTCACAGCCTTGAATGATTGCAACTTCAGATTAAGCTGTTAAACAGTAATGGATTTAACAATTGCCGCACTAATTTTTAAAAATTGCTTCTGTAACCCCTCTGCTTTCCTTTCATCCTGGACATTCCTAACAAGTGACAGGAGTAAGGTGAGCAATTTTAAAAATACATCAGCAAACAGTGGAACAACACTTGCAGTGCAGTATAGCCTTTCTGGATGCTCTCTCTCCATCAGAGTAAATGCTGGATTAGTTCTAGCTTACTTATGGAATAATGGAATGATGCTCTGTTTCTTTGGGGGGGAGGTGTTGGTCTGCTTTCTTTCTTTTCTTTCTTTCTTTCTTTTCTTTCTTTCTTTCTTTCTTTCTTTCTTTCTTTCTTTCTTTCTTTCTTTCTTTCTTTCTTTCTTTCTTTCTTTCCTTTTCTTTCCTTTTCTTTCCTTTTCTTTCCTTTTCTTTCCTTTTCTTTCCTTTTCTTTCCTTTTCTTTCCTTCAAAGACTTTCAAGAAAGGGAAAATAGCAATCCCAGTTATTATCTGTGTCAAGGATCTGATTCTAGAATCTCAAAATTTAGACTCTTCAAGGTTAATAATATATACCATGAGTCAAAATATATGGAATTTGAGATAGCTCCATACTATGCTGCCTCCACTGTTGCATTGATAGGGATGCTCTAGGAAAACATTTTCTGTATCTTTCTGCATGTACAGGTTTACGTGTTTATTTATTTAAGTATTTTCCACTCTTACAGTTGAACTGATGGAAGACTTGTAAATGGAGAAAGAAAAAGGGAAGAGAAGAAGAGGGAAGAAAATGAGGAAGCTTCATGTTAAGGCTGAAACTTAAGCACAGTTGCTTTTAGTAAAATCTATCTTAGCTGCCCTATTCTAGATGTCAAGCAGTTTTGGGGATTAAATCTTCTAAAGTGGGGTTTGTCTGATGATTTTCTGTAGGTTACAGGCTCCTTTTCTCATATATTACTCAGGTCAATTATTTGTCTTCACTTCATTAGTCTATGCTATGTGCCCTTTCCTGATATTTTTTTAACCTTGTTGGGACTCCCCAGTGGAAGGTATGCTCACATATTACGTTTGAACTACTTAGCTTTATTGCCATGCGTTGAACAAAGTAATACAGACACTGAGAAGTGTAGAAGGATCATTTTATGGAAGTCTGCATTGCCTGTAATGCAGTGCTGGATGTCTGTAGCAATGGTTATCACAAGTTTTCAGGCAAGCCTGAATGGACCTCTAGAGTGTCAGTCTGCCTGAACTTTTATGCCACAGACCTAATACTAAACTTCTGTTTCCTATGGATTTTACTGAAGTTCTGATTTAAAGCAACAACAATCATAGAGTTCTTCAATGTTGCAAAGAAAATATAAATCTTTGGAAAAATATCCATAGTGATAAGAGTAAGCCAAAAATAGTACTTCTCTATTTTCCTCACCGTTAGACAAATGAATTTCTGAACACCCATAAAATGCAAGAGTGAAGCATAAAAACTCCAGTGTGATAGCTCATACCATTTTGTCTGAGATATAAAACTGGTCTTTTGGAGCATTTACATGCAGAGGCAGTGAATTGGCTCTATTACACTAAAATATTAACTTTTTATTCTTTTTCTGTATACACTACAACATGTAGAACAACAACAAGAAAATCTCCATCCTATCTGAGCACAGGTAGAAGCCAACATGTTAATTATAGACTTATAAAATTGGTATTAATCTTTTTTTTTTTCTGATATAGATTCTTTCGCTATTGCCACAAGTTGCTATAAATTGCTCATTAAACTTCAAGCAATGCAATGTAATACTTGCTACCATTTATAGGCAATGCTCTCCAAAGTATAATTAGAGGGAATATTATGACACAGAACAATGGAGACAATTACTTCTGAAGTTTATTAATGCTAATTAGCATATGGCATCTAAGACAGCTGCTGATACTTCATTGCTAAATACTGAGGGACTAATTAGTGTTTGATGTTAATTAGCTTCTTCTGCATGTGCATTGTCCTTAGATGCATATGTACTGTCACTACTGGGCTATTAAAAATCTGGCCTAGGCCTTCTTGCAGTATCAGAATATGGTATTTAGGAGATTTTGCAAACTGTACAATACAGCTCTCTGATGTGTCTTTAATAGCCACTATATGAGATTTAACAAGCCAAATTCACAAATTCTTATTGCTGTATGGTACAAAAAATTGTTATAAAAACGATTGAATCCTGTATAAATGATAAAAAATGACAATTTCTTGCATTTTTATTGATAGAATTAACAGCCTGAGAGATCAAAAATATGCATATAATGAAGTGAAGAAGACAGAATTGCAGCAGAATTGCCCAGGCTTATATTATTCAATCTGCTATTTAATCTCTTTGATTTTGAATATAGATGATCAGGATTTTTTTTTCTTGCAGAGATCTCTGTTCATTGCATATTATCAAACATGTCTCATTTTTGAAAGTTTAGAATGTTATTTAGGAAAAAAAAAGCTAAAAAAGGAAAACAAAGTTGTCTTATCTTTAGCTAGCAAGCAGGAAATGAGCATATCTTATTTACTTGTAATAGATGACTGTTGCTTTATACACGAGATTATTATTTAAAAACATTTTTTTTTTCCCCAGGGTATAGCATTGCATTGTGAAATCCATATAGCAGTCACAACAACATTTTTTTTGGTAGTTAAAAATAATTGGTTTTAGTGTGGCCATATTCCTATATAGAGTACTTGTTTCCTTAAATGATAGGAAGGGGTCTTGAATGATCACAAAGGCCAAAAACAAACGTTCCATAATCAGTAACTAGTCTTCCCAAGGATTTACTTAGCAGCTTCAATTTTTTTTTATTATTTATTTTATTTTATTTTATTTTTTAAGTCAGACTTTCTGGGAGGTAAAGTATTTTTCACAGGCAACGAGAAATTTAGTCTGGCTAAATTTTTTCTTTCTAGCTCTGTGCCTATGTTAGACTTTATTATCAGAGTTTTTAGTGAAGCTGTCTGTGTAATAAGATGGATTTACATTCAGTTGGATCTCTTTCCTGAAGCATTTAATATGCTTATCGAAGTGGCAATTGTTTTGTTTCTATTGATACTATAATATGTAAAAGAATGGCTGAATCTGAGCTGGTCTGTAGATACCTTCTGGTGTCTTGTCTGTCCACTTCTGCAGATTTTGGACCGATTCAAGACACGTTTTGTCTTTCATTTGTTCAGTGTGCAAAGGGTAGACTGTTGCAGCCCTAGGTTTTATCCTACGTTCAATATAGTTATGGCCAAAGAGTACATCAAGAGCAAAGCGCTCAGAAGATCTCCTAGATTTTTCACCGGTCCAATATATAAAGTCTTGTCCATCTGGCTGTGACTTCTACTCTGTAAAATATTCAGAAATTCTGGCAAATATGTAAGTTTCCAGAATAAGATATTCTCTTAATCATTCAGCTCAATCATAAATTGCTACCTCTTCTTCTGTTTCTTTATCTTATTCCTTTTTCACTGTCATTTTCCTTACTACTTCTATCAGTTGTCATCCTTGCCGCTTTTTCCTGTCCTCTTTTATCTTCTAATGCTGTCATAGTCTTGCATCTAAAGAAGCTGCACGTTCTGCTAACTGTAGCATAGCAGTCGGAAGACCAGTGAAAGCCTAAACTGTGGGAGAGAAGATGGAAGGAGAATGTTCATTGAACCATAAGTTAAAGTAAGAATAAAAAGAATGACAATTTGTAGGGAAGAGGAAGAATGCTTTTTATATTAATTCTCTGGCAAACTATAAAGGTTTCTGTTTTTTGTCTTGGTGGGACAACAGCCAGGGAAGAAGTTTTTAGAGAGAGTCTTGTATCTTTTCTGCAACCTGCAATATCCTTAATTCTCCTCAGGCAAGCATTAAAATGGGACTACTAGTGAACAATTTCTGTACAGGCTGCATTATTAAAATTTTTAGTAGCAACTTCCCTGAAGTTCTCTACAGCAGAAATGTAAGCTCTAAGTGGAGACTGAGAGGTTCGTATTCAGTGGAATATCAACGCATTCTTACAGTAAGACAAAAACACTTCTTATTTCAGGATTTTTTTCCTTATCTAGTTTCAAGTCACATAGAAGATCATTTTAGGTTGGGAGTTGGAAAATTTCTAAGGTAAATTTTAACTTTGACTTCATTACTGCCTCTTCCTCATCCATATATCAGTGCTACCTTGGATGGGGATGGAAGTGAGGCAGAAGAGATGGGTAAAAAAAGCAAAAAAGAGCCTGGAATATAATATTTAATACTGTATGTGCTAGAATGGTTTTTAGGTCAGGGTACATCCCTGGAAAGACCAGTTCATCATGACAAAACAAAAGACACTGTTTGACAAATGCTCATTTCTAAAAGACGTTATTAAACAAATGTACATAAAATATCTTTTTACTTAAAAATAATGTCCACATTAGTAAAATAAGCAGGGGATCCAGCCCTTTCAGGCAGAGGTGGAAGACACAAATTTGCCATTCACAGTATGGAAATGCAAATAAATGCAACTTTAGCATTGTCTGAAAAGCATTACGCTCACTGTGTAGATAGTGTGTTTTAAATGCAGATTTACTGCACAAATGCAAGAGTTGTAATTAAGTTTAGTAAAACCAGTCTGGTTGTGGAGATTTAGCTCATGTATAATCATAGCTCTTTATTAGTATGTGCATGATGGGCTGAAGGAGAAGTCAAAAATGTCTCCTGATCTCAAACACGTCTGTATTCAATTATAAGGGACAGTGAGGGTATTTCTTCACAAAAGAATAGGCACATTACTTCTGTCTATGAGAGGAAATATGATTTGTTACTTAACAAATAAAAGAGCCTATTTTTAGTCACTCTATGTCAGAATAAATCAGAATTCTCATTTTTTTTCTTACACTTTTACTCAGATTAAATCCTGCATTTGTAAATGATGATTTTCAAATTAACTACCTCAATAGCAAAGCTAATTACAGAAACAGCTAAATTTTCCAGGAATGATAGGAATGATAAATAATGCTTACAATTGTGCTTTAAAAGGAACATATTTTTGCATTGATAAAAAAAGAGAAATATTTTAAAGTTATAATGGTCAACTGAATCAGCAACAGCATCAGACATTTATTGTCTTAGTTTCTAACAGAAGTTACGTTTCTCATAGTGTCTAGTATGAAGCTATGTTTTGAACTCAGAAGAAAAACAAAACTGATAACATCCTGGCAGTTTTGAACAGAACCGAGGACATATTCAGTTCCGCATTCCTCTGCCAGTGAAACAGTTAGGGGGGGGCATAAGGAGCCCCCTTAAGGGGGGACAGGACCAGGGCAGCTGACCCAAATGGACCAAAGAGCTATTCCAGCTATTCCATACCATATAATATCGTGTGATTTTTATGGAAGAGGTTAGCTGGGAGGAAGGGTCACTGCTGGCTGCGAGCCCTTGCTCTGCATACCCTCTTTATATATATATGTACTGATATTTCTTTTACTTTCTTTACTATCTTAGTAAGTAGCATTTATCCCAAACCATGAGTTCTACTGTATTTTTCTCTTAATTCTCTCCCCCATCCCATTTGGGGAG
>WBMW01004109.1:0-62714 GCA_013396635.1 Penelope pileata | reverse complement strand
ATCTATCTATCTATCTATCTATCTATCTATCTATCTATCTATCTATCTACATACAGAAAATACATGATACACAGAGCAAGGGCTCACTACCGATACCCAGCCAGCAGCAGCCCCTCGTCCCAGCTAATCCCCTTCCATAAAGATCACGTGATGTCATATGGTATGGAATAGCACTAAGGTAGATGAGCATAACAGTTGTAAAACTTTTTGGAGGACAGAAGGGTGAAGAATATAACAATCTATGCAACGAGATAGGAACAACAGGCTGGCCATGAGCCAGCAGTGTGCCCTGGTGGCCAAGAAGGCCAATGGTATCCTGAGGTGCATTAAAAAGAGCATGACCAGCAGGTCAAGGGAGGTTGACATCCTCTGCCCTGGTCAGGCCTCAGCTGGAGTACTGTATCCAGTTCTGGGCTTCCCAGCACAAAAAAGACAGGGATCTCCTGGAAAGAGTCCAGTGGAGGGCAACAAAGATGATAAAAGGCCTGGAGCATCTCCCTTATGAGGAAAGGCTGGATAATCTGGGTCTGTTCAGCCTTGAGAAAAGACTGAGAGGGGATCTTACCAGTGCCTATGAATATCTAAAGGGCAGGAGGCAAAGGGACATGGCCAACCTCTTTTCAGTGGTCTGTGGGAACAGGACAAGGGGAAATGGCCACAAACTGGAACACAGGAAGTTCTGCCCCAATATGCGAAAGAACTTCACAGTGGGGGTGATGGAGCACTGGAGCAGGCTGCCCAGGGAGGCTGTGGAGTCTCCTTCTCTGAAGATATTCAAGACCCATCTGGATGCCTATGTGTGTGACCTGCTTTGGCAGGGGGGTTGGACTTGATCTCTAAAGGTCCCTTCCGACCCCTGCAATACTCTGCTTCTGTGATTCTGTAATATGCCTACATTTCAAAATACACAGCCACTTTCCTTTTTCTTGAAAATGAGGGTGATTTTGCCATTGATACTAAGAGGAACAAAGCCAGGTCTTTAGAGATTAAATTCAAAATATCAATCATAAGTGCCATTTGCTTTGCCAAAACACTGAGAAGCAAATGAGAATGTATGAGGAGAGACTGAGAGAATGAGACTGTTCAGCCTAGAGAAGCCTCTGGGGGGACCTTCTCAATGTGAATGAATACCTAATAGAAGGGAACAGAAAATAGGCAACTAAACACATCTCAGTGGTACTTGGTACCAGGACAAGAGGCAATGGGCACAATTATAACTCCATCTAACCACAAGAAAACACTTTTTACTGTGGGGGTCATCAAATGCTAGAGGCAGTTGTGCTTTTATTGATACTTGGATACTTTTAAAAGCCAAGCATCCATAGATTAAAATATGCTTTATTGTAATTCCAGAGGAGGTTAGAGAAGAAAGAGGCAGAAGTAGGATTAATAATTGAAGAAAATAATGAAAGACTTGCTAACTTACAATCAAAAAAACTGTTTTGCAATTCTTGAAAAATTCTGATCAAATGACCAGCTGAGTAGCTATTCCTGTGTACTTCATAAATTCTTACTGTTCAACCATGACCTCATTAAAATTATTGAATTTTTATAAAGGAAAACAGAAGGCAACTTATGTCAGCAAATCTTTAGAAAGTGATGAATTTGCTGATTTTTTAAATTAATTTTTTTTTTTTTTTGTGGAATTCTGTTTCCTGTGATACAGGTTTTGTACATCAATTTCCTTTTTTCTATAATTAGCAGAATATTATTGTAGGGTAGTATTTTCCATGTGTGAACCAGTGATGAAATACTGTTTGTGAAACACTCTAGGATACTCTAGGATGTTTGGAAGCATGCATAACTGTATGGAGTATTTGTTATTAAGTAGTTTAACAGTCTGTTTCTGCATCATGAACAAATAGGAAAATTAACCAATTTTGCAATACCTCTTCTCAACCTCAGGAAAAGACGATTCAGAATTACACACTAAAGCAAAACCCACCAAATAAAGCTTGCTGCTTAATTTTCAGGAAAAAAAATCAATAAAATGTTGTGTCTCCACAGTAGGAATAGAAGTACCATTTGTGTGTGAAGGCTGGTTATCAAAATCTTCCAGAAAAGCTATCCATGAAGAAAATTTTTTATTACTCTATTAAAATAAGGCTTCAATTAAAGAGGTTAAATATTTTAGTAAGAGCTTAGAATAACAGGGAAAAAGCATACAATAGGTAAAAGGCATGCAAAAAGCATTACATATACCTGCATGTGATTCAAAGTAGCAATGCAGCGTGCTTGGTTTTACTAACAAATTGTGAGTAGCTGTATTTAAACAGTAGAATTTTGAATTACCAGAAATAACTTGACACTTACAAAAGTCATAAATGAGCCATAAGGCATAACTAAGATTTTCCTTTCTCGTGCATCATAGTAAAAAGTAAGCATGTAGAATTTAATCCAGGTTTCTCTCAGCAAGATACCAGACCTGGACTGGAAGTACAAAGTTGTTCATTTGTACACAGAGACCCTGGTCCCTGGTGGCACTTGCATGAACAGCAGGGAATTACTCCCAGCTCAGGCACTGATTCTCCTCTTTGACCTCCAGGGGAAGCATGAGCAGCGTCTCATGGTCTACTGTACCCCTGAAGAGCTCTGAAGTATGGCTTAGACGCAACCTCTCAGCTTGTGTGTGGTTTTTCTTCTTTGTTGTCTGCCTTTGTTGGCTGTGTTGTGTAAGCTGAGCAAAAGCCTCTCTTCCCATGCACTTGAATCATTGTATACATAATGTTGCGTTGGTTTATAAGCAGTTTCTCAGGTGTTCATCATGTTCACAATGAAAAAAGATGATCGCAAAAGCAGTCTAACTTTTGTTCTATTCGGCATGTTGTTTGAGGATGAAACGAATGCAACTGAAGTGGGTGAGAACTGTGTGGTACCATATAGGAGGAAAGTAAAATAGAGACTGACTTATGACTGAGACAATCCAGGTACTAGGTATGAAATTTTAAAAGGTATGTTAGCTATGTTGCACAGAAAGCTACAGTGTTCCCTAAGGAGCCTATTATTTCCATATTCACTTTAAATATTTCCTTTGGCTTGCAGTTTTGTGCAGCTCTAAACATATGGTTTGGTTGGGAGAGGGGCAGCTAAATAGCTGTCTGAGGACAGTTGGTTGAAATTCCGGTTCAATCCCTAATAAATAGAATGCATTTTATTAGTAATAGCATAGGCCTGCTGTGGCGGTCCGGAGATTCTAAATGATTCTGCAACATAAACTAATCATACAGAAAGGTATTGCCTTCTAAGACTGGGAATCAGTTTCTCTAGGAATTTCTCTCAGGAACAGTCCTGCTTAAAATTTAAGTAGGTTATGGTGCAGGTAAGAAATTGACAAAAGTTTTTTGAATTCAAACAGAGACATTACCTACATTCAAAGTCAATAAAACCTGTTGTTTGTTTTGTTTCTGTTCCTGTTTCTGTTTGTTTTGTCTGTTTTTACTTTCTGGTTAAAAGAGTATTAACTCTTTACAAAACTCTTACATTGTTGTGGAAATATTATTTATTCTTTTTATTTTTATTTCTTATTTTTTTCCAAATCTAATGCAATACACAATCCCCAGAGATAATGTGTTCCTATGTCCAACAGTCTTTAGGAACTACTTCTTCCTGTATATTTGAAAGCTAAAGATGCACAGCCTCCCACAGCCAATTCCTGCGTTGCTGCTTCTGTTCCTGTTCATGTGTAACGTTGACTTTGCTTATGAATAATATTTTTACACTCCTTGCCATTTTACCTCCTCCTCCCATGTATGCATAGTATTATAAAAGCCCTTGGCAGATGGAGATTTTGCATCCGGACTCAGAATAAGCTACCAAGTATGTTGCAGCTATTTGTTGGTACAGTCCGTCTTGAAATCATGATGGAAGTAAAACCAACCATATTTTTGTTGCTGTGATTTATTTTATAAATGAAAATAAAATAGTATCTCCTTGCACAAATTGTAAATTACTTCATCTGTAAAGAACTCTGAAAATTTCCCCAGGTCTAAATGAATTAGGAGGCTTTCTCACTTCTGTGTTGATGGTTCTTCTGTATTTGTTATTTCAGAATTTGTATATTTAGGCTGGCAGCAAGAACAATTGATCAATTTAATGTAGAATTTTATTTTTCTGAGCTAAGTTACAGGACAGACCATATGTTCCTTATATCTCTTCTTTGCTGATATCCTGTTGTCATTTTAAAATCATATCTCTTGATGTAATCAAACCTCTGAAAAGTCTACAGATTTCTGAAACTCCTGTGTTTTTTGCAATTTGTGTCTCTAGGGGAGAAATGTCTTTCAAGCATCCCTGGATATTTTGAGTAAAAAATTCTACAGAAAATCCACAGTAAAATCTTCAGTACTTTTTATCCACTTTCCTAGTTTTGGTTTGTTCTTTGATATCAGATTTTAATGCTTTGGGATGCTGCCTTATAATTTGTTTGGTCAACTTTCATTGCTGCTTTGCTAGCTTTAAATTCATTCTTTTCTGCAATTACAGTTCTTCGTTTGATACTATTCCCAGGGTGGTTTCCTCCTGTACGTGTGTGAAAATATAGGATTCCAGTTTGCACCCTGGAATGGCATTCACATATTAAGGATGCACACATCCAATTTCACAGCTGGTAACTGAGAGGACAAAACAGTACCTACAGTTCAAGGATACAAAAAAAAAAAAAAGAGGGATATCTTAAAAAACTTCACTGGGGATCTTGTTATGCAAAACAATCCATAGGTGGTATCTGGAGAAACTTTGTTCTGGTCTGACTTGGATCATTAAAGACACAGCCAAAGCACCGCTGATGAGAAAAAGTTAGATAGTAAGAAAGATCATCTAGAAATTTAGAGAAAAATCTGAGCAGTGAAAATGGACTTGGGAGGATCTTATGGCAGTGTGCGTGTGTGATTAAATCTGTGCTGCAAAGGGTGAGTAATAACAGCAACACTTCTACCCTCTCCTTTAACCCTCTGGGAAGGAGCACTTGGTGTGGAAGGAGAAAGATCAAAATACTCGGCAAAGGCTTTTTAAGACAGGGGCAGGAACCCTGAAATGGAAAGATAAAACATGCAACTGAAAGGTGATGAAAGCATTCAGTATTAAACTTCAGCCAAAGACTTTTGTAAGAATATATGACTCGGTGAGGGTCAAAGAAAAGATTCTTCCCCTTCCCTCTCACCTAGGAAGATGTAAAGAAATATAATGTAGGACAGATGAGAGAAACGGCTTCCGCAGTCTTTTCTTGTGAATCCTGCTATCCTAGATTGGAGAACAGGCAAACAGGAGCAGTTTATGACCTTTCTTCTCCTTTTATATAGTCAGTGTTCCTTTCTGGAGTACATTATCTGTAAATTGAAATAAGTATATTTTTAGCTGAAAAGTAAATATAAAATCACAACTGTATGGCAATACAACTAAGTAGATAGTCATGCCATGAATTCTTCTCAGTGTGTCATTTTTATTTAATTGACCACTCAAAAAATATACAGTTTCCACAATTTCTAAGTCCTGTTATGGGAACAAATTCCTCCAGGTATGACCAAGCTATTCTATTCTTCTTAAAATGGATTTTCAAAAGGATGAAATTTTATATTATATATACCAACTGAACATTCAGTACTGGTGATTCATTTCAGAACACTCCTTCCCATCAGCCTCTTTGGCAGACACATGCAGCTTGTGAAATAACAATGCACTTCCCACTCAGTGAAGAGAGGTTCCAGGCCGGCCAGTAGCCCTGCATAACCAGAATTTCCAGCAGGGGCAGAATGAGTTCATAGCTGTGGTTTTTTTTGGTGCTTTCTTTTTTGTTTGTTTGTTTTTCAATTTTTTTGTTTTATTGGTGTTCATATTCTTTTTCCTCTTTATTCATTTTCAGGACTTTTAATTCTGAACAGTGATTTAAATATATGACCAGTACTCAAAGATGTGCTGGCAAAGCTGAAAAGAGTGTATGAAGAATTACCGAGTTGGTTGATAAGTTAGTGCTGTTGCTACAAAGAGAAATGCAGATCATCTCAATACCTGACAGGGTTGTCTATTCTGTTCTGATATGGACAAATTGCAAGTATCCACAAGACAATTTTCATGTTTGTTAATGAGCAAGAAATTTTCTAAGTTGAGCTACATGGTACCAAAAATGTAATGGTTGATGTGAAGATAAGGATAAATCTTCCTGAGTCCACTGATCATCTATTCTTTTCCTATACTATATGTTCTCCCTTCAGTTAACGTGCCGCATGTTAATATTTCTTTATGTTTTTTTTTTTTTTTTTTTTCAAAAGGAAAACTAAAGAAAGAGATAAGGAGGAAAGGAAGAGTAATGGGTCCACCTAAAGCTCAAAGCATCTCTCTCCAAATGTTGAAATTAGCTTCTGTAATATTGAAAAGACATTACATTTATATGACTTGCAATAGTTGATGCTTTTATTATCAGGACAGGACTAGCATAAGCCAAATGGGAGAATGGTTTTCTTAGTAAGGAGTTTCTTTGCATATGCCTTCCTTTAGTATCTCCTACTGCAGATATAATTCATGGTAGAAGGCCAGTAATCACATTAATTTCCCTTTTTTTTTTTGAATGTTATTTCCATAGAACTATACCATATGCAATTTCATCTCATGAAATTACAAAACAATTTTGTAATCTACTCCATAATTGCTAAATTCTTTTACAGAGGTGGAAAGGCAAACATAATAAGGAGAATATTGTGTCACTCCCTTAATATTCACAGTTTCCCTAATTTTAGCTTTGAGTATTCTGTTTAGATTTCTTTTGCTCTTCATAAAGCATCCTTTTTTAAGAAAAAACTTTCTCTAATAGATGTGAGCTAATTTGATCATCCCTTTAAGGACTACATCAAACCAAACATACTCCATATACAATTTATTAAATAAAACAAGTCACTCCAGGAATAATGACAAATATACACATTGTGTTATCTCAGGGCTTCTGATACTCAGGCCTAGAATGACATTATAAAAGTAATTCTTGGAATCATTATAACGGAGGATGAAGTGAAACAAAGAATAACGTTATGCTATGAAGAGTTATGAATAACTCTTCAATACTCTTAGGTTCAGAAGATTACTTTTCCTTTGGATTATCTAAATTTAAAATATACAAGCTGCAGAACAACATTTTAATTTGTTGGCTTATTAACTTCTGATCTCAATCATCAGTGAAATTGTATAATTGTTTTGCCATTCAAGTTTATTTCTCAGTCTTACTTGCTTTAGTAAAATATTGAAATTTTGGAAGAGTGTTTTCTAACAGCTGTCCAAGAGGAGTTTATAAATGAAGGTTTTAAAGCATATTTGAAGACTGAAGAAAATTGTAATTGCATTTCCATTTCCACAGAACAAATTTCACAAAACCTTTGGGTTTGTGAAATAATAGTTTAAGTTTGACAATATGCTCTTACAATCATCATGACTTTGAAAATAATGGGATGTAAGGATGATGTTATACCGTTCCTTTCAATTTCAACAATTCAGAACAGTGCAAGATATTACCTTAACATCTGGAGATGGCCTACACGGAGATTGTGAAGATATATGGTCAACTTGAGAGAGTTTGGAGCTTACAAATAAATATTTTTAAAGCAGTGTAGGCAAAGACAAATAGGCTCTGGGTATAATTGATTTTTTTTATCTCATGAATGAAAAATCTCCCCAATTTCAATTATAATTGCCATGTATATTGGTGACCAAGTTACATCTTCATTTGCTCTTGATTGACTGAGCAGGCTGACTGTATTACTCTCAGATGGCCAGGTTTTATTTCCAGCAGCAGAATATATTTGGTGACTTTTTCAATTTTTTTTTTTTTATTATCTTCAAAACTTTCCTGAATCTTGAACAGAAGAATCTGATAAAGTATTTGAGTGTCGGTGTAGTCAGTGCTGTGCATGGAAGCAAGGTCGTCTCACTGCTTTTGTTCTGCAAGCCCTTTTAATGTATCTAAGGATCATAGCAGTGCCGCTAGCCACAAAGCGGCTATGATTTCTCCAACTCTTTTCCTTCCAAGACAAAATATTCTCTCCAGTAGGTGTTGCCTGCATTCCTTACTTCCAAACTTCGATGTTCTTAGATTAGATTGCACTAATGCATATTTTTTTTGTATTTTGACTTCTGATTTATGGATTCATATGAGGCAGAATGTAGAAGGCAACATGAGTAATGTAAAACAGGAAAGATCACAGTTTAATATTTTAAGTACGTATGACACAAAAAAGTCCTCTTACTAAAAAAAAAAAAAAGAAAGATTTATCATCTGGTATGTGAAAGACGCACAATGAAGACTATAGACTATGACAAAAAGAGGGGTAAAATAGCAGACAGGAAGCAACATTACAGAAGTAATATAGTGTATTTTCTTTAGCTTTTTTCTTTGTTGATGTATATGGAAGAGGGATATAAATGAAGAAAAGGGGAAAGTGTTCCTTCAAGCAGCCATCAATTGCAAGAAGACGTAGTTTTCTTCGGATGTGCTCCTTGTAGTCAATGTTGACTTCATCACTTACTTCAGATATCTTTCTTGAAAGTTCTGTTATGAGCAGTATTGAAATTATTCTGTTTGCCCCTTGCCTTTTTTTTTTTATCTTACTGAATAGTATCTTATCCACCTTCCTCCCTCTAATCCACCTTGTTTCATGTAGAAATGAGTCCTTCCCACATGGTTGCTTACTTTATGTGTTCTGGTCCTTCAAAACAGATTTTTTTTTTTTACTTTTTGTATGAAGATGGAAATGATAGTGCTTAAACTGTGGTTTAAGACTGTCTCCTTCATTCTGTGTGAAACATTTGATTCTCTGCAAGGCTATTTAATGAAAAAAAGACCACATTTAAATGTTGCTTGTCATATAGCATAAAGATCAATTTTGTAGTTTGAGAATGAAATTCTAGTTCATTCTACTTTATTTCTCTACTATATTTGCAATACTGTCAGTGCAATGACTAGGAATGACACAGCTAATCATTGCTACTGAAAATTATATTCCTTGCCAATTCAATCAGCAAAAGAATATATTCATTGTCCTCAACTGTTCCACACAAACAGCCTGCATTATATACTTTGAACTGGGCTTCATTTTTCAAAGTTTTTAATCAAATGATAGATCTCAAAGTCATGGGAAACAAATGTTCTTTTTATGCATTCCCTATCATTTTGGCTACTCAAATGTAATGATGTAGCTTTTTTTTCTCAGTGGACAACCACAACATTTTATGGAGGAAAAATACCACACTGTATGTAGCAAAAATTAAGCAATTGATTTAATTAGGAATGTCTAAATAAAGAATTACTTGTGAAAATTTCTGATGCAAACAAGATTCAGAAATATTTCCATAAAAAATACCTATACAAAAGGTTTAAATAATTGTGTTGCAACTGGAATTAAAATCAAATCAATAGTACTCATTCACTACATACATTAAATCTTCCTTTTGATGTCACAAGGTCAAGATCTGATTGCATATTGATTTTAATGTAACTTAGATGCACTCTAAGGATATGATTTACCATACATAGGATGATTTGGTGCAAGTTTGTAAAACATCTGCCTGTAAATACTGTTAAACTGCTAGAAAATTCTGGAACAATGCATATGCTTTATAAATAGCTTGTTTTCGTTCCCAGAAACATTTTATAATGTAAAATTGATTTATCTTGGTACATATTGCCTTTTATAAAAAAGTCCAAGAATATTGCATAAGGATGTTATGAAATGGTCATAGTTACAAGAGTTTATTTTCATACAGATTTATAATATTTTAATCGAGCACTTCTACTGAGAACTTCGTCAATCCTTAAAATTTTAAGAACATATTCTTCTCTCCTAATGTTGCTGTAGAACATTTTATTATTCATGAGCTTCTTTTTCTGTTTTTCATTTTTGTTAACTCACATTGTTTATTCTTGTATTGTGTTTATGGTTTCTTTTTGTTCTCTGAGAATCAGTGTGCTGCTCCTAGCAGCAACGTGGTTGTGCATATGATGCTTCTCTAGCATTGAGTCCAAGTAGGAAAAAGAGCCAACTAGGAACTTGCTCCTAGTCAGAGAGGCCACATCACAAGAATATATTGATTGACACAGGCAATTCTCTATGCTTTCCTTCGCATGCCACATTATACTGCGTCTGAATGGAATGGCATTTTCTCCTGCTAGCCTACTACTCAACATGCAGATATGCTTACAAAGACTAAAGAGGAATGCTGACATTCCTTCAAATGC
The DNA here is from genome assembly GCA_013396635.1 of Penelope pileata. Taxonomy (NCBI): domain Eukaryota; kingdom Metazoa; phylum Chordata; class Aves; order Galliformes; family Cracidae; genus Penelope; species Penelope pileata. The sequence continues at coordinate 52,501 of WBMW01004109.1, read as the reverse complement.
AAACATGCCTTCAGACAGGTGACCTCAACGAGCACTTCAGTCCACAGCATACTACCTGTGCGTGTTGTGTTTCAGAATGACCAGACTTCTGAGGCCTCAGTGGTCCTGCTTTGGTTGCCTATTGAGTCACAATCTTTGGTGTCTTCACAGAGCTATGTGGGTATACTTGATTCCTCAGGTAGCTGTGGAGCAGAACTACACCTTTATATATACTGTCATAAGTATTTTTGTGGTTATTACTTATTAGAGCACAGGGTGAGTGTGCAACTGTGAGAGACCGCTGCCAGCATCTTTACTGAGCTCTTTGCCTCAGGAAGAAATGACTCTCCTTCAGTTCTGTCAAATCTCCCTGCAGATCTGATAAGAGTCATGATATCCACCCTAATATTGAGTAATATCCATGAATCCTCTCTCCTCCTTCTTTGTAAACATATCAGGTTGCATGTATTGGCTGGGAGAATATTGCATTACAGTTAAATATTACATCTTCAGGCTCATGCTGCACCCAATGGATGAACTTCTTCAAAAGTCGTCTGGAAACTTCTCCAGGTAGAGTTCAGTTTCTCATACGAAGTAAAAGGGGAAATATTTTATAACTTTTAAGTTTTAGCTACTTTAAGCTAAAGTTGGTGTAAGTTAAATGGCCTTATTCTTTCCCTTGCTTCCCATTCATTGCAGCTAAATTTGAACTTGCTTACATTGTCATGAGGAACAGTACATTGGAAATCCATGACAGCTATAAATAAATAAATAAATAAGATTTAACAGAGTAATTGTGAGGGGAAGTAAGCACTGAGACCTGCTTTGAACATTTTATAAAATAAAGTGGGATGTCATTTGCAGTTTTTGCACAATACAGTATCTGAGTTTATTTTGATTCCTCACCATGAACTCAATTTTCAAGACATCTTGAAAGTAAACTTAAAAGTAAATGAAAGAAGGAAAAACAATTCTTAAAGAAAATTCTTTCTTTTGAAGTTACCTTGCAGCTAATCCACATGAAGATCAAACGGTTACACAGAAAGAGCATACAATTGATAATGGTAGGGATGTCATTAACGAAAACTGTTTTAGTAAAGGCCTGGCTTGACAACTGAAGACAACAAAAGCTTTTATAGTTGGAATTCTGGAAAGATGGATAGTTAATGGATAGTTGCCATAAAATAATGCACCAACATTCCTAGTGGTGCCTGTATGCTAGAGATACAAACAATGAATAGAAATATTTTTTGCTACTTTTGTAGAAAAAAAATATGAAAAAAACCCAACAAAAAACACTAGAGAGAATTTGGTTCTTTAATTTGCTAGATACTACTTTTTATTGCAGTAATTGACTAGAACTTATATTAAGCTATTTCATAACCTTTCACTCATAATGACAAAAATAAGCTGAATGACACCATGTAAGACAGATTTTTTTTATTTGCATTAAGAATCGTTCTTTCTCTCCCTCGCTCTCTCATAAAGATGAAGATGGTTATAGCAAATTTTACATGGGAAGTTATAGGAAAGGCTAGCTTTTTCCTCTGTCTGAAATGGCTCCAGATATGCTAGATTCAGTTTGGTGCTTCTGCAATAAAAAAACCTGAGAAGGCAGCAACTTTACCAAGGAAAAAAAGGTTTTGCTTGATGGCTTATGAATTAAGGTGCTAACGATCTTAGAAGAATACACAGTCCCTTTAACAAACTGTGCCTAGACAGGACAAATGGACCTCACATCTCAACATGTAGATTATGTGATAAGAAAAATGACATATAAGTTATTTTTTAAAAAATTGTAATTAAGACATGATTTACAAACTACGAACTCAACAATAAAAATCTAGATTATAGCACAGTAACACTTGTACTTTTCTATTGGAAAATTAAACAAAAAACCCCACAAAACAAACAAACAAAAGAATAAGCACAAAAACAGGAAATCACTAGTTTCAGGCAGCCTCTAATTATCTTTCTTTTTGAGTGAGCATATGCATTGTTTTTATGCTCGAAATTGCAGTGAAAACAAACTGCTGCTGCAGTCTACAAGAAAGTCTATATTTAAATAGTGATGTCATTACTTTGCTCATGGACACTACTGAATAATTCAACTCACTAAGACAAAAATTTGTCTTGAATCTCTACATTATATGTTGGAATGATAATTTACTTCTAGCATCTAATGTGATCTTCTCCATGAGAAAAAGAAGAGAAAAATGTCTGTAAGTCGACAACATTCTCTATGCCTGAAGGGAAGAAAGTTCTGGTGGGGTGTCAGGAAAGGAATTGGCCAGCAAGATTTGTTGATGGTCCAATATCTTTTGTCATACTATTTCTGGAGATATTTCCCAACTTGGAGTTACCATGGTGAGCACTGAGCTTGGACCTCTAACATAGTGTCTAAATGTGAAAAAGAGAAGGAAGGGTATTAACAGGGTAAACATGTGAAATAAAAGTAACTGTTTTGATTGCAATTTTTTTCTGATCTGTTAGCTACTTATTTATGTGTGTGTACATTTAAACCATGTTCTGGTTTTGTCAGATTTTGCATCTTTCTCTCTTTTTTCTCTTCTATTCCTTAGCTTGCAGTGAGCAATGTGTCACTTAAGCTTTGTTACAAGGATAAGATCTTTCATGGAATATGCAGGCAGTCCATGGTATTAATATAATACTGGTACTGCAGGTAATATACCCTACAGTTTCCTTTTTCTTTTCTTAATTAAGTATAAAAGGAATACAAAATAGGCAGTGTTTTAGTGATATTGTCTTTTATTTTCCAATAAAGACTCTTAATTCTCCTTAGATAATACCTCTGAATCCACAGCAATGTAATTATTTGTGGGATTTTAACATAGTGAATTACTAAGGATAAATTCCTTGCTGATCTGAGTGTTTTTAAAGGATTTGTTTATTGATAGATGTAACTCCCAATTCTTACTTTAAGAGAATCATCGATCTCATGTATATAGGGAAAAATATTCTTAAATATTTATTCTTTTAAATCAAACTAGGAAGATTATGTTCTTTCTCCAATGTGTACTGCAAGACACTACTGCATTCTACATAACAAATGTTAGTTTTCTAGTTTTGTTTTTAATTGGTATGTGCTTGGGAGATATACCGGTCTAGTATACAAATCCAAGTAGAACAGGATAAGCCTGAATCATCTTAAACCTTCAGGATTTAAACACACATCCTGTCAAATTTAATTACAAAAAACAGTGTGCTGGCTACAAATACAGTAAATTATTTTTGTCCTGCAATAATGGTGACAATGTTACAGACACAGCTGGAAACATTGCTGATTAGACCACTGAAACTTTTGCAGAAAAGTGAAGAATATCTTATCCTTTGAGTAAAGTGCAAAACAGAGCAGTAAAACCAGAGGAAAATGTGTAAAAAGCACAATGGGTGATCAATCATAGAATCATAGAATAGTTTAGATTGGAAGTGACCTTAGAGATCATCTTGTTCCAACCCCCCTGCCATGCTCAAGGACACCTCCCACTAGACCAGCTTGCCCAAAGTCCCATCCAGCCTGGCTTTGAATACTTCCAGGGAGGAGGTATCCACAACTTCTCCAGGCAACCTGATCCAGTGTCTCACCACCCTCACAGTGAAGAATTTTTTCTTATATCTAGTCTAAATCTACCCTTTTTCAGTTTGTAGCCATTACCCCTTGTCCTGTCATTACCTGTCCTTGTAAAAAGTCTCTCCCCAGCTTTTCTGTAGGCCCCCTTCAGGTACTGGAAGACTGCTATTAGGTCCCCCTGCCACCTTTTCTTCTCCAGGCTGCACAGCCCCAACTCTGTCAGCCTGTCCTTGTAGGGGAGGTGCTTCAGCCCTCTGATCATCTTTGTGGCCCTCCTCTGGACCCACTCCAACAGCTCAACATTCTTCTCGTGTTGGGGGCTGTTCCGCTCCAAGTATTGGAGCAAAAGGAGGGAGATTCTTCAATATACCCAGAGTGTGATTAAGACACAAATGAGGTCAAATGTTGTCCGACCAGTTTAATACAAATTCTGGTCAGTGAGGGTGATGGGGATGGGAAAGCAGGCGATAGTAAAAGGATAGGAAATAAGAGCATGGGTTACATATAAAAAAAGCAGGGACAGTCACCACCATGGATCCCACACCGTTGTTATCAGTGCAGGAATATCTTCAAGCCTGTGTGGGAGCGCGGGAGCAATAGTGCAGGGGGAGCAGCAGCAAGCAGGCATCAGGTTGTCAGGTCTCAGGCACCAGGCACCAGGTGAAGCGGGAGCAGACATCAGGAGAAGCAGAAGCAGGCTTCAGGTGGCAGGCAACAGAAGGCATCACAGGGCATCAGGCCATCAGGCAGGAAGCAGGAGACAATAAGCAGGCATCAGGTAGAAGGGCAGCAGGATCTCATGTCTCAAGCAGCAGGAGGTATCAGCACCAGGCCAGGTACCAACCAGGTACCAGCTATTGTTCCCTTGTCTTTTTATTCTTCTTTTCTGCCAGCATGGCATTCTTGGGCACCTAGGTATGTCACTTACAGCATGTACAGGCATGTAGGGGCATGCATATCTCCTCAGTGGTTGCCTCCCTCAAGGCGCCAGTCTGAAAGGCTGCTAGGTGGCCGTTTAGTGGCTGCTTATCTCTCATTTCCGCTAAGACCGCAAGCCTTCGGGCAGCATCCGTAGGCCTTCATGCAAACTTTGAGAGAGAGTTCTCACAGCAAGCTTTGAGACAAAAGGTTCAGAAACAGCCTCTTACAGGGGCCTCAGATCTGAACACAGTACTCCAGGTGAGATCTCACAAGAGCAGAGTAGAGGGGCAGAATCACCTCCCGCAACCTGCTGGCCCCTCTTCTCTTGATGCAGCCCAGGATCTGGTTGGCCTGCTGGGCTGCAAGCGCATGCTGCCGGCTCATGTTGAGTTTCTCAATCAATGAATTTTACTCTTTTTAAATCAACTAACTTGAATGTTTACTCACATTATGAAATCCTGTAACTAAACTTTAAGGTGAAAGAAGAAAATCCTGCATTTTCTTAACACCCAGATACCTCATTGAATCTAGTTTAGTTTGAGGAGTTTAGAAAGCATTGCATCCAAAAGTGGATTCATTGAAAACTAATAGGAATTAATGATATGAGTTCAAAGCATGCCAGCCTTCTATCTTCTACTTTTGGTATCACTCCCTAAAAATTTATGTGAATGAGACTTCATAAAGCAAGATAATAAAAGGAGAGTGTTAACAACAGACAGTTGTTATGAACCTTTGAATTCCTGCATTTTATAAGAAACTGTGTACTCATGAGAACTGGGATGGGCTGGCATTACCTTTTTTTTGACCTGGGCTGAAGATCTGAAGGTAAGTAACCAGAAATGAATTAGGTTACAGCATGCTTTAAAAGGTGAGAAAGAAGGCTCATTTGCTCTTCAGCAACAGCATTCATGAGAGACATCTGGAAAAAAATGATATAGCGTACGTACATATAAATAAAATAATATTCCTTCTTGTTGAGGGGTGAGCTTATAAATTAAGATTCTATTATTTTTATTAAATGAGTAAAAGAATAATTAAAATTTAGTAAGGCCTAGTGAATTTTAGTAAGTTAGTGGCTTTGGTAGTTGATACAGATAGAAGGATGTGTGGATGGATTGCTACTGATTGAGAATGTGACTGGGTTGTTGAAGGGAAGAGCAGAATAAAAGTGTCCTTGCAAAATAAACTGAAATTTAGAACAGTTTAAATAATCTAAGAAGATCTCTGCAAAACAAGATAAAGCTGATGAAGGAAGGCTGAGAAGAAGAACTGGTTAAACAGGCTTATCTTGCAGATATATGGCAGGAAATGCCAGCTTGGCATCTGCCTGTGGGTCTTGCTTGCATGACAGAACAAAGAGGAGATGGACTTTGTCAAGGGGGAGACAAAGATGGCTCTAGTTGGGCAAAAGGACAAACTGAATCCAGATTACAAAGTATGCATAGGCAAAGGAAACTGGGGGGGAGGTACCTACTGGGGGGATGAGCATGTGATAGGTGGACCGAGAAGAATGTAACCCCAGGTACCTCAGCCAATGGGGAAAGGGGGAGGCTAGTATAGCTTCGTGATTTAGAGATAAAAAGAGATCTACGTACCCCAACAATCTGAGAGACCCTATGGGGAAATGCCCCAGTAGACTCTCCCTTTATTCAAATAAAGTTATTTTTCAGGACCCCTGAGTCTCCTCTTTGAACATTAAGTTCTGGCAATGAGATATTTCCGTACAGATGTTAATGAGGTATTAAACCTCACAATGTGTGAAATTGGTGGCTTAGGCCAGGTTCATAAATTTACTTAAGACATATATATTTGATACCATGTTTTTTAAGGATAAATCATTTTGACTTTAAAAAAGCTCCTATGTATTTTTCAGGTGAGGTTAGCTTAAAATCCCTTCTGACACTGTGATATAAATACAAATAGAATCATAGAATCGTAGAACATACCGAGCTGGAAGGAACAAATAAGGACTATCGAGTCCAACTCCCGGCTCCACACAGAACCACTCAAAATTCAGACCCTGCATTGGAGAGCATTGCCCAAACACTCCTTGAGCTCTGGCAGGCTTGGTGGTGGGTTACTGTCCTGGGAAGCCTGTTCCAGTTGCAAATGGGAATATAAATGATATCTACTCCAGAGATTTCTTAGACAATAAACACTGAAGAATCATTGGATGAAATGCATAAAATGAGAATCCATAACTTTGTTTTTCAGAATAAGGTTATTCTGAGTTAATAAAAAATTGTACTTTACATATGTTTTTCAACAAATATCTTAAGCGACATGTTAATGCCCAACATTTGTCATGTTTGTAAGGCAGGAAACACAAACATGACAGAACTTTTTTTTGTCTGCTCTATTCTTCTTGACTTCGAATTCTAGCAGTAAAGATAGTTGAGTTTTGTTTCTCTCTTATATAAACATCATCTCTTTTAAGGAATGAACTAAGTAATGAATTAAAAGCAAGATCTGTTCACTGAAAATTGGAAGGAAACCTGATTTCTCAGGTCTGTTTTTACAATAATCTCATCTCTTCTCTCTGGTGACATTGATAAGACCTAAGGAAATGGTATGAAACTGCAGCATGGGAGGGTCAGGTTGAATGTTAAGGAAAGATTCTTCAAATAGAGCATGTGCATCCGACCTTATGGCTTGTCTCGTCCACATTGAGTGAAGAGGATTTATCTTAGGCCTCATATAAAACATATAATAAAGTTTATGTATATAATCAACAGAACTTCTATTTTTTACATTTTTTTAAATTAAAACATTAAAAGAAAAAGAGGGCAACAAAAGCATAAAATTAATGGAATATTTGACCTTGTTTTTCTAAAACTAATGCATCAATGTCTGGTTCCATGAAAGTGGTTGCTGTTCTCGGTGAGTTTTCGAGGGGCTAATCTAAAATGCTCAATCTGTGAGCCATTTTTAATCTCCAAGTTCTAGCACAAATTTTCCTTTTAATTCCATAAATGTCTTGATTTCATTTTGCAAGTCATAAAATCTTTTTAGTATTTTACCCTGACTTAGCCACCTTAATTCAGGAAAGTAAATGATGTCCCCATAATCAGCATCCATACTTTTAAGGATCTCCTGGGACTGGTGATGATTCAGTCCCTTGGACTCTGAAATTCACAGCTTTGGTGACAGTTTGCATTTCTATCCATTTTTAAAGCTTTCATGCATGCATTTTCTTGATGTGCAATGTGGTGATATTTCATCAAATGTGAGCTTCCAGCAGCAATTATATCATCTTCTATAAAACACACAAGAAAACTTTCATGTCTGTTTAATAAGAAAAAACACGTTTCTTCACAGGCACACACATGTAAGTTGAAATATTACTGTTGGTAATCACTNTGGAATATTTGACCTTGTTTTTCTAAAACTAATGCATCAATGTCTGGTTCCATGAAAGTGGTTGCTGTTCTCGGTGAGTTTTCGAGGGGCTAATCTAAAATGCTCAATCTGTGAGCCATTTTTAATCTCCAAGTTCTAGCACAAATTTTCCTTTTAATTCCATAAATGTCTTGATTTCATTTTGCAAGTCATAAAATCTTTTTAGTATTTTACCCTGACTTAGCCACCTTAATTCAGGAAAGTAAATGATGTCCCCATAATCAGCATCCATACTTTTAAGGATCTCCTGGGACTGGTGATGATTCAGTCCCTTGGACTCTGAAATTCACAGCTTTGGTGACAGTTTGCATTTCTATCCATTTTTAAAGCTTTCATGCATGCATTTTCTTGATGTGCAATGTGGTGATATTTCATCAAATGTGAGCTTCCAGCAGCAATTATATCATCTTCTATAAAACACACAAGAAAACTTTCATGTCTGTTTAATAAGAAAAAACACGTTTCTTCACAGGCACACACATGTAAGTTGAAATATTACTGTTGGTAATCACTGTGTTTTACTTGCCAAGTGGCATGACTGCATGTAACGTAGTATACTCAGGTTTTAATTTGACTGTATGTATGTAGCAGACATGAGAGGCAGAATTAGCACTGCACTGAGCCCTCCCCTCTGTTCTGTTGTCACCTATGTGGTACACAATCGAGCTACGCACAATCGACTCATGAAAAATATTGCTAAAATCACATAATAATGGTAGATGCTTACAATCTTGTGAGGACACATTTACTAGCTGTCCGGAGCTGCATATGGCCCGCATGCTGTGGGTTGGACACACCTGACCTAGAGGGTTGATCAGGCGCTGGAACAGGATCCCCAAGGCAATGGTCACAGCACTAAGCCTGCTAGAGTTCAAGAAGTGTTTAGACAACACTCTCAGATATCTGATTTTATTTTAGGTGGTTGTTTGGGGAGCCAAGATTTGAAATCAAAGGTCCTTGTGGGTCCCTTCCAACTCAGGATATTCTATGATTCAATTTATAATTATGTGTCCCGCTCCAATTACTGGAGTGAGGGGAGATTCTTTAACATATCCGGCGTGAGATTAAGACACAAATGAGGTCAAATGTCCGACCAGTTTAATAGAAATTCTGGTCAGTGAGGGAGATGGAGATGGGGAAGCAGGCAATAGTAAAAGATAGGAAGTAAGAACGAGGGTTGCATATAAAAAAGTGGGGACAGTCACCACCATGGATTCCATGCCATTGTGTCGGTCCAGGAATATCTTCAGGCCCGTGTGGGAGCGAGGGAGTGAGAGCGCAGGAGGAGCAGCAGCAAGCAGGCATCAGGCCGTCAGGTCTCAGGCAGCAGGCACCAGGCGAAGCAGGAGCAGACATCAGGAGAAACAGGAGCAGTCGTCAGGCATCAGGCATCAGACATCGTCAGGCATCAGGCCATCAGGCAGGAAGCAGGAGCAACAAGCAGGCATCAGGTAGAAGGGCAGCAGGACCTCATGTCTCAAGCAGCAGGAGGTATCAGCACCAGGCAGGTATCAGTCAGGCATTGGTTAGACAGCAGCAGGTAGGCAGCTCGTAGGCAGCTTGCATTTCCCTGTTGGAGGAGGTCTTCTTATCCTCCTTGTCGGCCAGCATGGCCTTCCTGGGCACCCAGGTATGTCATGTAGGGGCATGCATATCCACTCGGTGGTTGCCTCCCTCAAGGCGCCAGTCTGAAAGGCTACTAGATGGCCGTTTAGCAGCTGCTTATCTCTCATTGCCCCTGGTCTGCAAGCCTTTGGGCAGCAGGCAGGTGGGCAAACTTTGAGACAAAAGAGTTCTAACAGCAAGCTTTGAGACAAAAGATTCCAAAACAGTCTCTCACATTATTTTACAGAGAAAAGAGCTCTGCCAAAGTTAACATGGTTTCACATGTTTTTGTTTTCTTAGTTCCAGAAGCTTCCATTACTTACTAATGCCAATATCCCCTTTTTCCTATGAAATGTATTCTACTGCCTGACCAAGGTACATATATAGTGGATTACTTAACTCAAAAAAGGTAACAACTTTACTGACAAAGTAATGTTAATGAGAAAACTCAGGTGCAATTAAAATTGATAACGTCTACTGAACTTTCTTTTCTTCCCAATGTTGCTATCAGCAGCTTTTGAGTTTTCTCATTATAAATGTCCACTAAACGTAGTATGTCCCTTCTGTCCCAACCCAATTTTAGCTGATTAAATTCTTCCATAACTTAGTCTGAAACCCAGAAGAAAACTAACTTTTGTTTTGGAACTCTGTGAATCCGAAGCTAGGTATAAACCAAGAAAATGAGATGTCAAGTTTATGTTTTCCTTAAATAAATGGACTAAAGAGTACATGGATAAGGCTGCTAAAGCAACTATCTCAAATATCTTTATATATGCTTGCAAACAACTTTATTTCCCACTTAGTTTGGTAGTTGTCTCTGGGCTATTTCTTCTTCCAAAAATTTCCTTCTGCAAACTGAAGGACACAGGGAACTGAATTAACTGATAAATTCTACAAAAAGTACTTCTATGTTATCTTTACATTTTTAACATTTAAAATCAAAAGTAAGTATACAGTGCTGTTAAACAGTGCCACATGTGCCTCCCTACCTTTTATCTATCACCTGTATTTTCAGAATTGGATTTTTTTTTTCTGTCTTTTCTAGTCCCTATGGCTTCTTCTTTCTCTTGACAGGTCCAATCGTGTTGGAAGACTTAATGAGACCAATGGCCGATACAAGTAAATAACTACTTGGAGGCGTCTAAATGTAAATTTCTTCTGCACAATCACATTGTAGAAGATTATCATGTATATAATAAGCTCATTGTAGTTGATTGAGGTTACCAAGACTTAATAATTGCCAGATATTTTCTAAATATTCCTATTGTAATGTTCATGTCAGATGGCATTGTGGCATTGTTACAGAGAGGCAAAAAAAACTAAAAGGATACTTAGATAGCAGCACTACCAAGGGTATCAGAAATATTTTCGGGAGCTAATGGCACATGAAGATTTTACTAACTTGCTAGCTCATCCATAAGATATGCAACTCAAAGAAAAGTAAAAGAAATCAAAATACTAACAAGCTGCTAACTAAATGAGCATCATTTTTTACACAGCAAGCTTAGGTCATCTTGCTGAGAGGGTAAAAAAAGGCTGTTATTATACTACAAATATAAAAGACATCCTGAAATTCTATGAAAATGCAATATTCTAAGTTTAAAGTGATGATCAGAAATGCTTCTATGACTGTAGCATTATTTTCAAATGTTTTATAGGCATAATGTTTAGATGCTTTCTAGCCAGGTAAGAAGAGAAAATTTAATTCTTTTGTCTGGATTAGTAAAAAATAATTATTGTACAATAACTTTTCTATGCAATAATTGAATTCTCTGCACTGTCCATGATATTCATAGAATCATAGAATCATAGAATAATTTAGGCTAGCAGAGACCCTAAGAATCATACAGTTCCAGCATCCCTGCCATGGGCAGGTTTGACAGTATGCTCCCCACTGCCCCCAGCCTCCTTCTTTGGCCTGGCTGTTATGCCCAAGGCTTTGCTCAGTACCGACAGAACGATCTTGCTAAAAGCCATGAATATGAGCCAATCATCTTAACCAAAAAATAGTGAGTTATGAGAATTGGAGCTCAAAGTACTCTAATCCTCATAACAAGACTGGATGTGACCTCCTGAATTCCTTTTAAATATTGTAAAGCTTGAGTGACTGTACTCTCAAGGTGGATTATGTGGAATATTTACCGGAGCTGACTTACTGAATTGTCCACCTCTTGAAAGAATGTAAACCTCCAGAGTAGAATGCAGTAGACATTCCATTCCATAATAGTTTCTTAAGCAACATAAGACCTTCAAACCTTAGATTGTTAGCAGCACCACAGGAGCTTAGTATGCTGACTCTAAGAGATACAGCACAGGGGGTGGAGCAGAGTTTAAATGCAATATTGATTTTTTTAATTTGTTTTTATACATTTCTAATTAAGTTAATCTAATAATCTGTAGACTCTTGGCATTGACTGTGTATTCCTTCATTCTCAATTAAGAGTCTGTGTCAGACTGACATCCACTGAGTGTTCATAAATTCTATTGCTCCTTTCAAAATGCAGCACTGTTTTTTTTTTTCTTTTCATTTTTGTCCTTTCACACTTCCTCGGGATTCTATAGTTATATAAAATTGTTATTAATGGTTCATGACATGACAATGATATTATATACATTTAACAACGTGGAGTACTGAGGGAACTTTGGTTAAATGATTGATCTTTCTCCAGCTAAGAAGATGCCTTAGCTAATGATGCTACTCATTGTCATAAGCTTAAAGAAGGCAAGTTAAGTTAGTGAAAGGTGTGCAACTGAAAGAAATCGTGCAAAAATATGTCCCCTGAAAGAGCTAACTTCACTGAGTTAGTGCAAAAAAGAAGTCTTTTTCAATCAGTTTGATGACCAAATACCTCAGCAGAAGAAATACAACCATCATTAATCTCAATTTAATAATAAAACTTTTCAATTTAATATTGAAGTGGTAAATAAGCTGTTCCTGAAGTACTTCACGGTACATCAATACATCAGTAAAATTTGTCAATTTTTCCTGTAATTATTTATACTTTTCTCTTGATAAGACCTGCTGTATTAATTATTAAGATACTTATAATTCATTGAAGTGTTGTAATTCATTATATTATGACACAAATTGGCTATTTGTGCAGACAGTACTTTCTCAGTTGGTCAATTCCAATATGTTATAATAACACTAACTTCCTATACACAATGAGTAAGGCAAGGCAAACTTTGCTAGAATTTTGTCAACGAGTCATCTAATTCTCCCATACTCTCAGATTCCACTGGCACTAAGGTGTATACAGTAAGGCAATCTGCAGCTAGATAGCTCCACCATTGGCTCTTCAAAGCTTTACAGCTTTCCAAAAAATGAACGCCATTGGATTCATATCTCAGCATCTTCTCCCAGACAGCAAGCACATTTATGCCTTACAGCAATTAATAATCTTCTGATCTGTGGTTAGGAAAAGTTGGAAAAATTTATTCAGTCAAGCTACTCAACAACATTTTCAGTGAATGCCCTGAATAGCTACTTTACTTATTAGCAAAGGAGACCTCCCTTTATTTGGACATTGTTACTGATCATCCTAGTGATCTAAGCATGTGTAATACTGCACTGATGTTGTTCAAGGTAAATAACTAAAGATATTCTGTTGGAAAGCAAAGCTGTGATTAGCCATCTGCTTGCTCCTTGTGAACAGGTTAAATGGGGAGAAAAAGTAGCTTTAGGAAATAGATTGGCAACATAGTCAAAGCAAAAAGAAGCAAAAGGTAAAGAGAGGCCTTTCTATCTCAAGTGTTATTGGATATGAATGTAGTGACTGACACTGTGTAAGTTTAGAAAGATCTAACTAGGTGCCCCTTAAATCAGAAACTATTCTGTAGCAATTTTTGACCCTTAGTCTTTCTGTTTAGTTCAGTTCACAAAGGAAGAAACTATGTGCTGATAATTAACTGTGGTGTTGAATCGTTTAGTCATTTTAATACAAGTAAATAGTTCTTAGAGTTGGTCACATGATGCTGACATTAAGTGTATCTAATGACAGTGTGAAAAGTGTGTGACACTTCTTATGAGAAATTGGATTCAGTTGCTTAGAGATTTGTCAGTTGTTATATTGAAATGATCTCCTAGATGTTAGTCTCAGAAAAAATTTTTTATTGTGTGCATTTGCTCCTTATACAAGGACTTCAGCCTTACATGAAAAAAATAAAAAAGAGAAAAGATGGCTTTTATCAATATTGTAGACTTCTGTAAACCTTTACTGGGGAGTGCTAACACCTCTGTTCTTTGGGATATAAAATTATCCTTTGGGACAAATTTGGTCCGTTGACATCTCTGGAAACATCTGACCATATGTTGCCAAGTTCTGCCTTTTGATCAATTCCACTCTGTATAGTTCTGCAGCAGTTTCTTAGTTTCTTATATTCCCTTAAGACTCTGTCCACATTCTTGTCCTCCAATTCACAAGCTGAGCTGGATCCAACTACTAGAAATATTGTTTCTGTGTTTCTCTATTTGGTATGATATATTATTGAAAAAGAATGCTATCAGAGTCCAGTTTAAAGAGTACAGGAGAAGGGAATGTTTGTTTTTGACTAGTATGTGTCACAAAGAATGAAACACAGGGCAAGAAATCAGAGACCTGGAGAATGAAATGAGGTTTGATTAATTTGTGCCTGCACAGTACAATGAATTTCACAGAATTTTGGAATTTTCTGGGCAAAAGAAGAGTAGATGAGGAAGAGTATTTTGGGCCTGGAAGATTTGGGAAGAACTAGTGACTAACTGAGCCAGAAATACCAGGAACATAAAGCTGGAGGTTATGAAGGATCTGGAAATCATTTGTCAAGGAGGCAGAAAATGTGTTCAACACTGTTTTATTCTCTCTTTTTTTTTTTTTTCTTTAACAACCTTGTTATCTTGCAGGGATTGTATGAGCATATTAGTTGCTTGCTTCTCAAATAAATTCGTTTCCTCCCAGGCTCAATGGAGATACGGATAATTTGTCCTAAAATTGACTCTGGACACCATGTCAGATTGGTTCTGCAGCTAGCATAGAATTCCAACATAGTTACAGCTTACTCTGCACCCTAAAATACATTTGCATACCCTCAGGTTATGCTGGAGAAAATGAAAAGGATATCTAGAGCCATGCTATAAAAGCATCTCTGGCGGACAGCATCATTGTTATTTCAGAACTTCCAAACTGAAAACACATAAATATTTTTAAATACTGAGGCCATAGGGGCAGGACATAAGACGAGTATCTGACTGTATTTGAGCAGTTGACTGCTCTGTGGAGTAAAATCTGTAGTCTGCCCAAGCTGTTCTAACCTTGAGCCAGTCTGCAATGATTGACCTGAACAATCAATCTGCTGTGAAGTCCTCAGATATATAGTCAGATTCTGCTGAGGAAAAAAGTACAAAGTCTGAATTTTGGCAAGGAGGAAAAGTAGATGTTCAAGAATCTACTGAGTTCTCACCCAAGATATCTTTTCATTCTTCTGCTATCAGCAGCTGTTTGTAGTTAACTTCCTTATTGTTCTTACTCGTAAGTCCTTGGGGCAAGATGGGTTTCACCAGTTGTTGAGGAAGCTGGCTACTGTCATTTTGTGTACACTCACAATTATCTTTGAAAGGTTACGTTGTCTTGCAGAGGTTACTGAAGACTGAAAGAGAACAAATGTCACTGGTGTCTTCAAGAAGGGTGAAAATGTAAGTTCAGGGAACTGCAGGGAAGGTAATAGAGAAAACCCTTCTTGGAAACCATTTCCAAGTACATGCAAGAAAAGAAGGTGAACGGAAGAAGTCAGTATGGATTTAAAAAAAGGAAATTACAGCTGACCAACCTGATAGCCTTCAATAGTGAGGTGACTAGCTTAATGGAAGAGAGGAAAGAAGTGGATGTGGCTTACCTCTACTTTACTTTTTATCATAACATCATTCCAGCTGACAATGTAGATGTTAAATAAGTGAACAGTGAAGTGGATTGAAAACTGACTACAGAGGACTTCGATCAGTAACACAAAGCCTAGCTGGATGCCATTTGCTAGTGGTGCACCCTAGTATTGTTGTGGTCAATAATATTTAACCTCTTCATTAATGACCTGGACTCTGGGATATCAGCAAGTCTACTCTCTCACCCTCCCCCTCCCCCTATGTGGAAATAAACTGTCCCTATTTGTGACATGGAATCCTACACTCCTGGGAGGGTGACGTTGATCAAATTTCTTATGGGTCACTAAATTGTCCATTCTTCATTTTCTGAGTGTCTTAGGATTTGATTTGTCAAAATTCTGGGTAGTAAAGAACAAATATAATTAGAGCATTTTCTTGAATAAATAAAATATATAATATCACATGGTATAAAAATTCATGCCAAAATAGGATGTCCAAATTAATAGGTGCATCTGACATTCTGCGCTTTCTCTTGCATGTGTAAACGAGAATAACGTTTCGTTTTATAAAGATACTGTGAAAATCAAGTGATTTAGTTGTGCCACACTATAATACCAGCAATAAATACTGCAGAAAAGCCCACAAGTAAATTAGTTTTGCCTTCAAGGCAGAGTGTGAATCGTATTCAGTAAACAAGGCATATGGCCACACACAGAATAATGAAGATAAATATGTTGTGTATGAATATTACAGAGAATGAAAGCTATTGCGAATGAGGGAAGGATACTCAGAAAACTGAATGAAAGTGCAACATAATTACAATGTATATACAAAGGGGCTAAATTAGGATAAAAGCAGTATTATTTCTGGAAACTTCTTACTTTTAAGTGTTTATTTTTATGAATAACATTTTAATGAATGTTACATACATAAAGTATATTTAAGGATGATATTTAAATGCTGCAGAATTTTATCATTAGCTTCTAATTATGCTCAACATTAAAATTAAAATACATCTGACCATATATTTTTGTTCCTTGGGCTGCTCACACATACTGCTGATAGCCGTCAGGTAAAGGCTTGTAATGAGGTGGCCCCCAGCAGAAAAGTGTTATCTAACACTCACTCGTGTCCTGTTTTTGAGGACATGGATAGGCATAATTGTAACGCACATGTACGCTGACCCACTGAACCCCTTTTAAGAACTGCTGAACACAAAAAGAAATTAAAATTGAAACTCAGCAGGTATAGGATTGGATCCACAGCAGTCTTTATGTACCTGCAAAATGGCAGTAGTTAGGTAGTTGCTGTTTCTTGATTCACAGCCACGCTGAGCTAAAATCATTCTAAAGCTAATATCTGTTTAAACTCTGGTAGCAGAGTGACTTTTCTCAATTACTTACAATCCTCATATTATGTTGAAGAGAACCACATCTAACCAGTGAGCCAGAATGAGAAGCCTCAGTTAAAATGGTAAAAAATGAATCTGCACTTCTAGCCAATTATTTCAGCATGCTGTCTCAGTCACAAGTAAGACACAAATCTCATGAGCTTGGTGTGAAAAGTGAAAATGGCATCCTGGTTCTCACACATACTCTAATATTTATAACTGAGCTATTTTCCATTAGTGCTTCATTACAGGATTTTACTTTTTCTTTTGGGAAATATTGTTCACTTATATAAAAATTTCACTGTTGAATCATACTCTTCACTACTACGTCCATGAGAACATGAAGGAGGCTATATTGGATCAGAAAAAGATCTGTATGGTAGTTCTTCTGTAGCCGTCAGAAATACATGACTAGCTTATATTATAAAAGCAAGCACACAGTGATCTCTAGAATACTCTCATGCATTCACCACTTCTAAGCAATTCAGAGCTATAGAGGAGCTGGAGAACAGAATGGGGGTAATAGTCCATCATATAATTTCCTTCTATAAATTCGACAACACACTGTAAGTCTGAACTTAGAACTGACTGTGCTTTGGGTAAGAGTTTGGATAAGACCTTTCTCAGCTCCCTTCCAGCCTAAGCTGGAATGAGCCTATGAGCCCATGATCCTGCAGCAGAGAATTCTACAGCTTCACTACACACTCAATGAAGAAGTTTTTTTATTTCAAACCTACCAACTCCTAGCTTTAATTACTATAGTAGAGGAGAAAGAGAATAATCACTTTCCATTCAATTTCTGTCTCATTTATTTTATAGATATCTATCATTATCTACTCAGTCATTCATTTTTCAAGCTGAAGAATCCACTTTGTTTAATCATTCTTCATGTGGAACCCTTTGAACAGCTGCAATTGTGTTTTTGTAATTGTCTAACATGCTTTTTGGAGGCAGAGTGGGCCTGAGATGAATCTACAAGTAGTATTCAAAATGTTACCATGCCTTAGATTTGTGAAGTGGCAGAATGACTTCTAAGGTTTTGTTCCTTTATTTTGATTGTTTTTAATAACTTTTAACATTTGTTTTCCTGGCAAATACATATCTCCTCATGTTGAATTTAATTCAACCTTTAGTCACTCGGTGTGGTGATGATCTTCTTCAATACTTCACAGTTTGTCCTCATCTTTAATGTCTTGGGAAAGTTATCATCAGATGAGAGCACCACCATTTTCTTCTCTTACACCCCAGTCATTTCTTAATGTATGATGTCTGGTTGATTCCAGTCCAGCCCCTGTGAGTCTCCTCTGATCATATATACGCTATCTGAAAATTGGCTATTTTATCTTATTTTCTGTGTCCTCTTTTCACAAATCCTTAGTCCATATGAGTATACTTTTTATTATCCCTTGGAAGCTTCTTTTCTCTAAAAGCCTTTGATGGGAAATGTTGTTGCATGTTTTCCTTAACTGTATCAACAGAATCTTACCTATCTGTGTGCTTTGATTTCTCTAGACAATTATTTTGAGGAGAAAAACAAAAAATCAAACAAAAGATAAAGATATAGTACATTTTAAGTTTAAAAACACTTTAAGGATGGGTTTGATAGGTATGTAGCTAGCTAGTAATAGTTAAAAACCACAATAATTGTGAATATTGGTATTTTTATTTCTTCTTCATAATTCAGAATTTACTATAGTTTATACAAAGTATGTCTCCTGCACTGCTAGTATGACGTTACCTTTCTGAAACTTGAGACTACAACTGAGAAGATTTTACTCAAGACCCCTTAATACAGGGAAATAACAATTATTTTTCATAGTCAAAACATCAGTGATTGTCTCTGCAGGGAACAAACTGAAGTTTGCTATTCCAGTAACTTAATGATGAAACTATTGTTTCATCAAACAATATTGCACCAAATAATTTTTGATTACGCCAGGCTTAGGGGCAATGGATACCACAGTTTTACATTAAAGTGGGAAACAGCCCTCTGTAATATGTACTGAGAGAACAATACACTTATTACTTAATGAATTCTATAAACTTTTAAGAGAGTATTCCTTTTATTTCAGCTCTGAAGCAGTAGTGTACTTCATTAGGGCAATTAGTTCACTTGGGCTGCATCATTTAGTTACTCCTATTTCACCCTTCATATACTACATTTTTCCCCTGAAGATAGTGCGTGATTTGCATTTGTGTTTATTTCTTCTTAGTATTTGATCAAATACTTCTTTAAATTTCAAACTAAGTTTTTTAAAAGTATTTTCATTTAATTAAATTACATTATTATATTTAATATGCATATTATCATATTAAATATGCTCACATCTTATGTATATTTAATAAATAATCACACATATATTGATATATTTATACACATTATTTTATTTAATGTCCAACAGGTAATTAACAGGTCCAGCTGAGCCCAGCAGACACTCTGGTGACACCTCAAGGAACAGGTATGTAGGAGAAGATTATGCAGCAGCTGTGAGAGAGATGAATAAGGAAAATGTGTGTTAAACCGCTCTGCAGAAACTAAGGTCAGACAAGGAGGAGGAGGAAGAAGTTTTTCAATTGCTGGAGCCTTTGTAGGAAACCGTGGAGTTAGTGGAGAGGATCATGCCAGAGTGGATATGCAAACTGCAGCTCATGGAGAGGATCCTATATTGCAGCAGGTAGATATCCCCTGAAGGAAGTTGTAGACTGTTGGAAGGACTCATGCTAAAGCAGCTTGTATCCTGTATCCTATGAGAAAGGCCCCACAATGGAACAGAGGAAGAGAGTGAGGAGGAAGGAGGGGCAGAGATGAAGTGTTGCAGACTGATGCAACCTCCATTCCCCATCCTCCTGTACCACTTAGGAGAAGGAGGTAGAAGTGTTGGGGATGAAGAAGTGAAGTTGAGCCTAGACAGAAAGGGTCAATGACGGAAGGTGTTTTAGCTTTTGTCTTTGTTTCTTGCTATACAAATCTATTGTATTTTTTCCCAAGTTCAGTCTGTTTTGCCTGTGATAGTAACTGGAAAGCAATCTACCTGTCTTTATCTCAATCCATAAGCTTTTTCATCTTATTTTTTTCTGTCTGTTCTGTTGAGGAAGGACAGCAAGAGTAAAGCCGAGTATGCATCTGGTAAAGTCAGCTCTCCAGAACACAACGTACACAGAAAATATTTTAGGCAGTGAATATATTTGTGTCACAAAAGGTAATTTCTGTTTAATTGCTGGATTTAAGCTTGTAAAACTATCTCATGTATTCAAAGGATGATGACATTGTTATTGCTGTTATAATGGAAAGGATAAAGAAGATATATTTGAATATGACTAGATTTTTATCATTTAGAAGTGGCAATATGCTCATTGCTCAACATATACAAATTGTCAAAATATATACACTTNTGTGGCCCTCCGCTGGACTCTTTCCAGGAGGTCCCTGTCTTTCTTATACAGGGGAGCCCAGAACTGGATACAGTACTCCACAGTACCTTAACAGATTTTCTTAGAAATTTTACAGATTTAGATATCATTGAAAAGACATGCCTTACTTGGCTTTTATGATTTTTAAAAGGGGGTAGTCTGAATACTTTGCTTCTTTGAAGGAGTTAAATTCAAACTTGTCTAAATATGCATTATTTGATGCATTATTACTTGATTAAGGCCACACCAGAAATACCAGACCATGAAAAATAATTAAGGACAAGTGTAGACACGCAACCATAACACGTTTAATGCCTGGTTAATCTGTAACCTAACTCAGATGTGAAGTAATTTCAGTTAGTCTGAAATCATTTAACTGATTGACTGAAATGTACTGAAAGAAAATAGATAATCTGCTATTGGAACTCGGCTAAGCAACAGTAACTCAGAGACACACGACGGCTTTACTCTGCTTATGCCCTCAATCCCCAGCATCATGGTTAGCAAAGGCATTCACATTATAGTATAAAAATCCATCCCAACACAAGCATGATGCCTAATAAATACAAACACTAATTTCTTTATTCCAACTTAATTCTTCAATTAAGATGGTTTGGTTGTTGTTGTTTGTTTTGATTTGTTTTGTTTTTGTGCTGGATCAGACAAGTGATACCACGTATATAGACTCCAGAAAATGATGCTGATCTGTTGTGGTTTAACCTAGCAAGTAGCTCAACACCACAGACACATTTTCTTGCTCTTCCCCAAGTGGGATGAGGAAAAGGATTGGAAACAAACTAGAACTTGTGGGTTGAGATAAGAATTATTTACTAAAACAGAAAAGAAAAATAGAAACAAAAATGCGATGATAACAATATATGTGAATACATACACAATGTAATTACTCACCACCCACGGAACAATGTCCAGCCAATCCCTGAGCAGTGGCCATCCCCTGGCCAGCTCCCCTTTATAACCTTCTGCATGATGTCACCTGGTATGGAATAACCCATTGGCCAATCCTAGCCAGTTGTCCTGGCTCTGCCCCACTCCCTGCCATAACGTTGATAGCTCTTTCCTGTCAACTGGCCCGGTCTGGCTCTGGGCACACACCCATCACTCAGCAAGAACTAAAACATGGGTGTGCTATTAACACTGTTTCATCTGAAACCAGGACATGATCATTAAAATCTGCCTTCATTCTTATAGGATGAAATTACTTGGCTGGTGGTAACAAAAAACCGATGAATTAATAGCAAAAATGGAAGATAGAAAAATTATTATGAAGAAAACTAAACATTTTTATACTCAGCCAATCTATCAAACATGACTACATCTTAAAGTGTCCAGTTTC
The DNA here is from genome assembly GCA_013396635.1 of Penelope pileata. Lineage (NCBI taxonomy): Eukaryota > Metazoa > Chordata > Aves > Galliformes > Cracidae > Penelope > Penelope pileata. Next base: position 30,996 of record WBMW01004109.1, on the reverse strand, counting down.
CTCTTCATTGTTCTCAGCCACCTCTTCCAGTTTCTCTTTTATTTCCAATTTTAGAAGCATACATCAGAAGAGTTCATTATGACAAATGTAACACCAATACATGAATGCTTCTGATTACCCTTAGACCTATTTTTACAAACAGAACTGAGCAAGAGGGTTAACATTAGCACTTACTGAATCTGTAATTATATTGCTGAATGTTGATTTACATGAGCTTGATAAAAGGTACTAGTCACAATAGATAGGTTATTAAAGGTCAGCAAGTTTGCAGACTTCACCAAGCTGAGTGATATAGTTGATATGACAAACAAAAGGGATATCATTCAAAGGGATCTGGACAAGCTTGAAAAGTGGGCCCATGTGAACATAATGAGGTTCAAGAAGGTCAAGTGCAAGGTGTTGCACTTGGGTTGAGGCAATCTCAGATATGTGTACAGACTTGGGGAGCAACTCCTTGAGAGAAGCTCTGGGGAGAAAGACTCAGTGATTCTGGTGGATGTAGAACTGGACATGAGGCAGCAGTGTGCAGTTGCAGCCAAGAGGGCCTACTGTATACCGGGGTGCATCAGAAGAAGGGTGGCTAGAAAGGTGAGGGAGATGACTGTCCCCCTCTACTCTGCCCTTGTGAGGCCCCATCTGGAGTACTGTATCCAGGCTTGGGGATGTACAGAAAGACATAGAGCTGTCAGAGTGGGTCCAGAAAAAGATGTTCAGAGGACTGGAGCACATCTCCTATGAAAACAAGCTGAGGGAGGTGGGCTTGTTCAGCCTTGAGAAGAGAAGGCTCTGGGAAGAAGTCATTTCAGCCTTTCAGTGCTTAAAGAGAGCTTACAAATAGAAGGGAGACTGACTTTTTATGTTGTCTGACAGCAATAGGACAAGGGGGAACAGATTTAAACTGAAAGAGGGAAGATTTAGATTAGATCTTAGGAGGAAGAGAGGTGAGACACTGGAAAAGGTTGCCTAGAGAAATTGTAGATGCTGCATCCCTGGAGGCATCCAAGGTCAGGCAAGCTAGCCTGTCTTCTGGCTACAAATCTAGTCCTAAATCTGGAGGATTTGTGCATAAGTTTTGGTCCTGTAACTTCTTTGAAACATGATTTCTGTTTGTGGGGTCTTTGCATCAGTATATATGTCTGGAAACAGTGCATGCAAATGCTTTCAAGGAGTAGAAGTCAGGGTAGTTGTTTGATCGGGATACAAATTATATTTTTTAACATCATCAGGAGTAGGATGAATCCTACTTAACAGACCTGTGTCTGTCTACTAACTACTGTGTTAAGTAGTGTTTACTCTGTCTGAAATACACACTTTCATTTAATGATTCATTTATTCAAGAACAGTCTACTGACTGATAAGACCCTTAGTCTGTGCTTCAGTTAAAATAGTAAGTGTCTACATAATGCATGTCCTAGAGAACTCAAGACAAATTACTACTCTTAGGAGAGAAACTTTGGAGGGCCATGGAGATTGCAGAATTATACTATTGTATTTAGAAGATGTACTTGTCCTCTAAAACTATGCATGCTTTCAGAAATTGAATTAATTGCAGCTTTTATGGTTCCAATTTTTAGTGGGACTGCATTGCAAAATGTTATCTCCTTTCTTATTTGTGTTCATCTTGGCCAGAATTTCATGATACATTTACATAGGAAGAGAAAGAATACTGTCATTTCCTCCTTATATTCTTCCTCTTCCAAGAACTGGTTTTGAGTGTATGAAGTTAAAGCAGTCAAGATGGGCATACAAGTAGATTGACTTGGGTGAATCTAAACTGGAAGAAGGTGCAAAAATAATAGAATGAGGTCAGAGAAAGGGACAGAACATTATATAGCACATACAGAGAGTTGTATATAAAAATATTATTTATCTATTAAGCCTTCTCTCTGATGATAGCTGTAACAAGCTGCAGCAGCTAAAAAATGTTTTCTACCTGAAGCACTCTACCAGGAATCTTATCTTCCTTTTAGATTTTGTGCTATGGAAAGATAATAACTTCAGCAGATGAAATTAAGATCATATTGCAAAACATTAATCCATGTTTTCCTTGCTTTCTTTCTCCAGCTTATATTTATAAATCAAGAAATGAACAAATAAGAATTAACATTATACCTATCATGTTTTCATACAGATCTGTAAAAGGTGTATCTAAGCCACTTTATGAGGTAGGAAATACCATTTTAATGGGGATTGTTTATCAAACTCTAGCTACAAGTGAAGTAGAAGTCCAGTGGAACTTTCCAGGCTGTTTTTAATTCACAGATTGTAAAAAATGCTCTTGGATGAAGTTCTGTGCGGCATGACACATATCACTCAGTTTTTTACTCTGCATGCTAGAGGACCTGTTGTCTTTCAGTTCAGACAAAGGGCAGCAAAGCAAAGAGAGGTGGAAATTGCTACCTTAAGTGTTCTGTCACAGCAAAAGGCTGTGGTATGGGGAACTCCAAAGTGCCTTACTTGTCTGAAGTAAAAGGGGTCATATTCTACATCCAAATAGAATATTTGCAGTACTCAGGGCAGCACTGACATAAGTGACGACAGAAAAGGAATGGGACAAAGTGAAAGAGGGAAAAGTGAAGACTGAGGATGGATTTTCCTGCCAACCAAATCTTTGTGTTTTCTGGGAGTTGTAAACAGTGTGAGAGAAGAGAGCCTGTCTGAGAGTCATTACAGGCTCCCAGGTGGCCTCAGTACAACTGAGACTTCATGACAGAAAGTAAGTATATTTTCCTGCTTAAACATTTCCTCTTTTAAAAATTGGAATCCATTTGTGGATCTTGCCAACCCCTGAATCATACATCCACCTGTGATACTATCAAGTCATTTTCCCTACTCCACTGTCTGTGTATTTCTTACTGTAAAATATTTTCTTTGTAGCCACTCACAGATACAAAAGATGTTTCTGTGAACAAAGCCTCTTCTATCTTTGAAAGCCTTCCTGCTCTTTCAGCATTAGATACTGTAATCCTTCTTTCTGCTTTGCAGTAATACTGAAATGAAATTAGAAGCAGTGGCAGAGTGTAGACTTGAACTGAAAAGTTAGACTTTATTTCCCATGTCAGCTGTAGTCTTACTATACAGTCTTAGGCAACTCATTTAACTTCATCATGCCCCAGTTTACCAGAGGTATACTAGCAATATTGTATAACTCAAAGTAATTTTAAATGGAGCTACATCACATCTACTTTCTGCTAGTTTTCTAAATAAAATTGATCAGCTTCTAAAAAAAAAGCATAGATTTCCTACACAAAAACATTTTTGCATGTGATATTCAAACTCCCTCACCATTCCACCAAATCACAGACAAATTTCAAATTTGTTATTTTAGCCTTCAGTCACACGGTTCTTATTCGCTGCCTTCTTTCTGTTTAGCATTGCCATTAAACATAAAATTCTTTGGAAGATGGGCATTTTGTGTTGTCTATCACAGTAAAACACTAATCTCTGATTTACAGATAGAATGATATTTATTCATCAGAGATCAATTGAGTGTAAAGAAAACATGCCTTCTTTGTTGTAATTTCTTTAATCCAATTTTGAAATGAATATCATAGGGTATGATCATCTGTGTATTAGTTTCTAAGAAACATCAGTGTTAATGAGGTGTTGGATTTGTATGAGACATTATATTTGTGAAGATATATTACTGAGATCTTCAGTTGAAAGGTCATCTAACAACTATGTAAAGCTACACAAGTCACAAGCAGTATTGTCTGTAAAATTGTGACAAAAGATAACTTCTATCCAACTTCTTTTTCTTTTTGTAATTAAATTATGATAAAATGAATAAATCTGTAAATGCAGAGTACTTTTCTCCAAATGAAATAATTTAGTCTTTCATGAAATGTCCTGCTTCTTAAGGATTGGCAAACATGTAGTATTTAAGCAGAGTAAAGTGACATGCACATATGGTTAAGTGGATCTATTTAGCCATGACAGTATACTCTTATTTAGTAAAAGTTATTGTGCACATTTAGACCAGAACTATGGCTTTTTTAATACAAAAGAACTATTCCAAAAGGGATTCTATTCTCCACTTAAGGCTGCTGTGCAGAAGGCTGCCGACAGTCTGCAAATCCAATAATTGTACTGTAACCACTCACACAGTTCTACTGGTGAGAAACCCGATAGTTTAAAACTTATTTACTTTTGTTGATTGTGTTCATGCTTTTTATCTCTTCTCTTTGCCAACCACTGTTTAAAGCAGAATTCTCTCAGAATTATGCCTTCTACATCTCCACTATGATTGTCCCTCTCTACTTTGCCCTCATGAGGCCCCATCTGGAGTACTGCATCCAAGTCTGGGGCTCCCAACACAGAAAAGACATGGAGCTGCTGGAGAGGGTCCAGAGAAGGGCTACACAGACAATCAGAGGGGTGGAGCACCTTGCCTACACAGACAGGCTGAGGGAGCTGGACTTGTTGAGCCTGAAGAAGAGAAGGCTGTGGGGAGACCTCATTGCAGCCTTCCAGTATTTAAAGGGAGATTATAAACAAGAAAATCAACTTTTTACAAGGGTAGACAGTGATAGGACAAGGGGGAATGGTTTCAAGCTGAAGGAGGGAAGGTTTAGATTGGATGTCAGGGGGAAGTTCCTTATCGAGAGACTGGTGAGGTGCTGGCACAGGCTGCCCAGAGAGGTTGTGGATGCCCCATCCCTGGAGGCCAGGTTGGACGGGGTCCTGAGCAACCTGATCTAGTACCAAATCTGGAGGTTGGTGGCCCTGCCTGTGGCAGGGGGGCTGGAACTTGGTGATTCTTGGGGTCCCTTCCAACCCAAGCCATTCTATGATTCTATGACTATCTAACATCTGAGAAACAAACCTGCATATTCTCCTTTGTAAATTGGAATGAAATAATTTTGCATGTTCAGAATGCTGCAACAGAAATAAATAGGTATTTTCTAGCTCTCTCTCACACAATACAAAAGGATAACTCAATTTAAAAGATTTACAAATAACAGCTAATTATTCTGCTTTACTTATGTAATAGATCTCAACATCACTGCATCTCCACTAAACTACATTTTCTGAAAATACAGACTATTATTTTTTGACAATACATCAAATTTATAATTCATTAACTATTAATTTAGAAGGTTAATTTAAGCCAGGAAATATATTTTACATTTGTAAAGATGTCTAATGGAAATAAATCTCTTTTTAGTTTTAACAGGAAAGTTTAACAATCAACAATTGGTGGAGAGTTAGATTTTCAATGACGGTCTTAACGTATGTTGCCATTGAGATGAATTTTTTTTTTTTTTTTGAGGTTGTTGAGATACTCACACATCATACACAGTTTGAAAGAAATACGTCATTCCTGTATTCAACTGAAATTAATTCTTTTACAGACAATCCACTCAGAGGAATATATTTTTTTTCTCAAAAAATATAATTTATATTTTAAAACAGTGAAAAATATTGATTTGAAGAAAAGGAATCTGACTCAGAACATGACCCATTTGGTGTCTGTCAAACTTTGAGCTGTATTGGTTTGGGGATCAGTAAGATAAGTTGTTTGTGTTTGAAGGAGGGAAGTATCAAAGCAACGATAAAAAGCACTGGGTGGAAGAGACAAATTTAATAAGGATAATTTAAAATTAAAAGTGATGGAAGTACTCAAAGGAAAACATGATCTGAAAGAAAGTCTACTAATAGGAAGTCTACTTTTAATCTTAGTTAACATTTGGAAACTGATGCTCGGTTGTGTTTTACATTACCTCATTGCTCTTTTAAAATCACGGTGCTTCTTCCTCTCTCATACAATAGAGTTTTATTACTGTCAATCAGTACCTTCCAGAATGGTTGCGTTTATTTTTATGAGTTTTTATTGGCTTTATTTGTAATGAATTATCTTTAAGTATGTCAATTCCAAAATATGCAAAAGAAGTATAAACTAAAACCTCTGTTCCAACAAATTTTCAGTTTATATATTTACACAGTCATATTAATGTGATCATTGTGACATAATTAACCTTCACTAGACAGTGGGTTTCAAAAGAGTCCTCATAATTCATAAAAGCCTTTCTAGAGATGCAAGTGAACAGATTTGTTATACTGGGGGAAAGTATTTTGCTAACATTTCTGTTTGCAAATGTAGCATTGATATGATTACAGTTGCAGCATCAAACAGGATTTATTTAGTTAAATAAAAAGGATCTAGTTTTCAGAACAAGGGATATCTTTGCAGAATGCTCCAATAACTATGCTATTTGCACACCCCTTTTTTTCTCATTTGTTTGCTTTGCTGTCAGTGGGAATTCTCCCATTGACACTACTCATTTAATTCGTGAAGCTACCACAGAGCTTGTGTTAAAAGAGTTGCGAACAAAGTATTGCATAGATGGTATTTATATTTAATGTCTGTTACAAAACTTCAAACTCAAAAATATATCCAATAAGCTTTGGATAGCTTTGTTGTGTGACGAATACATTTTTATTTAGAATCTCATGTAACACCCCTTCAGTTTTTTTCCTACATTGCTTAGATGGATTGTAATAGAATAATATATTTTCATCATAATTTCACATGATCCTATCTACTTCAGAGATGAGACATGTGTCTACTATTTTTAAGAATTTGATAACATTTCCTGAAAGTCTTTTAGCAGATATTTATAGCTATTGCCTATGAAATACACACCACAGCTGTCAGCTCTTACATATGATGGATGTTGCAATGTTAAGCACTTACTTACAAGCTGTAGACTTAGGGGACAATATACTTGACTTTTACTAGAAGCAGCATTACTAAATGGTAATAATTAAGCAATTTCCAACTTATAGTTTCTGCGATTTTGGATAGATTTAAAATTAAATTTAAAAAATATGACAAAATAGAATTTTTAATGGTAATTTTAATTATTATAATTTTAATAATTGCAAACAATCTGCTGTTCAAATGATTGCACAGGTATTGTTATTAGCTAGAAGAAATTAGAAGAAAAATAGAGGAGTGCAACAAAAAAATAACTTGCAGTGAAAATCACAGTAATTCAGGTAAATTTGAGACTTGACCAGCTGTATGAGAAAATATTTATTTCAATGATGCATCAAGATTAATTGAATAAAAATTTTAAAACAACAATCATGTCAATGGTTACATTTTTATTTATTTATTTATTTATTTTTGGAAAGCCAAGCCACTCTAACTAAACAGCAGAGACTAACCTTGGCTATATTGACAGTATTCAGAGTAAAATACATGGTATAGTAAGTATGATGAATTCTGTCCCCTAACCTATCCACTTCCCTAACAATTCATCATTCATTAAAAACAGATATTTGAAGCTCTGGCTTCATTGCTCTGTAAATACAACCGTAGTACAGTAAAATAGGAAACTTGACTAATTGTGTCAGTAGAAATTAAATTTGTCTTGTTGGATTTTCCTTTGTCTACAGAGCAATCATTCCCATTTGAGTAAAATGAGCAAAGACTATCAGAGATGACTGCCTCTCTGTACAAAGGGTGTTTCGTGCCTGGACACACCAGAAAATGGGGTACATGGGAATGTTACAAGTATTTTGGCACCAGATTTCTTTTTCAGCATTACTGTGCTTTAAGGTATAGAATGTTTATTTGGACTGTAAGACTGTCAACTCAAAAATTTATTTCTTTTCCATGTATGTGCACTACTTATGACTCAAGATTGATTGTGGATTGGATTTATTCACACTATTTCAAATCATATAGTTTGCCACAAAAAGTTGTTTGAACAAAAACTCTTCTTTTTTTTCCTAATCACTGTCTGCAGCCAAAATAGGGAGAAAAAGTCCTAATTCTTTTACATTGCTCATTCTGATGAGTTCAAAAAAATAATTATTAGTGAAAGTATGCTGTCCTTTGAAAAGCAGGTACGACGTTTTTCTTTGAGTCTAAGAACTGTCTTATTTTTATGAATCTTAATTAATAGCATATAAACTTGTAATATCATTCATTGTAAAGAAAATGTTCACAATGTATGGAAACCCTCCATCCAGGGTTTCAATATTCATGAAAGAAAAGAATATTCCTTAATAAGAAGTTTAACTTAAAGTCTTTCTGGTGACTTTATACTTGAAATTTTGTAAAAGATTTTCAAGTTAAAGTGCATGATTGGACAAATACAGTTGGACAAAGAGATGTTATCCTTTCCTAAACAAACTCAAAAATCTTCTGACTATAACTGAGTGGGAAAGGATTTACCTAAATCCGTGACATTTCAAGATTAAACAGAAAAGAGAGACATTCCTTACTTAACTGAGATAAAAAGAACAAAATCGATCCATATACAAAGCTGCAAAGAATCTACTGATAGGAGCACATCATGGATTTAAGTTCCTGATCTGTCATTTTGTTTTGTCCATAGAAGAAACTTAATTAACCAGAAGCAGAAAGTGCTTAACTAGTCATTTTGGAGTAGTCTTATTTTTTTTTTCTTTCTTTCTTTATTTTTTTTTTTTTAATTCATAGCTTGCCTCAAAATCTTTACTAATGAAAGTTTCGCTGATATTGGAAAAGATCTACAAAGAAATTCCGATGAATTTGCCCATTTTCGAAAAAAAAAATCCTTATTTGTTCTAGTTGAGAAATGGAGCTCCTAGGCACTGCTAACAAAAGCAGTGCAAGTCTTAAAGAAGACCACAAAGGTCTGGTGGTGAAAAAGATTTGAGTAACCCACTACTGTATCAACACAGTTTATGCCAATATGGGCAACTGCTAAACTGTCAGTGTCTAGCAACCAGAGACTGTCCTTATGACATATTCTCTTAGATTCTTGTGAAGTGAAATGATGAAAAGTGCTGCTAGTACAAAAAAAAAAAGTTATGATCTGTAATGAAATCGTGATTGTAGCTGATGCAATTCTTTTGTGCTTATTTGGACACTTCCTGAATTTTTAAAAAAAAAAGAAAAAAGAAAAAAAGAAAAAAAACACAACTGCCATCGCAATGTGAATTGCCATTTTCCTGACTTTGTTAATATCATAACTACATGCCATATGGAAAGCAGAGGTTTTAGAATCTGGAAGGAATTAGAAAATTACAGCTCTGCCTGGGGATTTGGTAAATTCATAGAAACTGCATAATGGCAAATTTAGGACAGAATGAGTCAGCACATTTCCCAAGCAAAGAACATATCTGCTCAGCTCTAAAAAGTTTTCTCCAGGAAAAGAAAAACAGAGAAAAAGAAAGTATAGGAGCTTCCCCCTCTTGCCCGCACTACCCAAAAAAGGCAAAATGTACATTGTGTTATTAGGTTTTTTTGATGTGATATTATTTTTTGGCCATTATTATTTATATTTAAACAGAAATCTAAATAGTCTTGACACTAAGCTTTTATTAAGGATTTAGACCAATTCAGACTTGTCACATAACAGTATCTCTGTTGGCAATATATTCAGTTTGCATAATTTAGATAATTACCCATGCTGAACTATATTGGTCCTGAATGATCAAGACATCATCAGAATACTCACAGTTACTCTGATTTGTCTGCTTAGTGAAGATATGATGAAAAGACTAGTAGAGTAAAGCTGTTTCAATAATCACGTGATTGCTTTTATATTAATTAAACATTTGAAGGCAGAGCAAGTGAATACTTTTGTGTTCATTTATAGTAGGAAAAATAAAATGAAATCTGACATTTTTAAAACTACTTACAAATGGTTTAGAATAAATTATTGTTGAAAGTATCTTTATTTTTTTTCCCTGATGAGATGCACGTTTTGTTTTGATATTTTGTCTCTGCCAGCCAGTTATTTAAGAAAGCCTAAGAATAAGTAAATTTCTTGGAGGGATTTTCAATCTACAATAGAAGTAGATTTTAAACATCACGAAGTCCTTCAGACCGTATATGACTTTGGGAATTAAGTGTGGATCTTACAGATTTTGTCATTGGACCATGGGGAAAAATGACTTGCAAGATTAGCATGACTGGAAAAACGAACATCTGTTGGCAAAATGAACAGTTGGCCGGCTGAGTTCCATGATGAGTAATCTGCTACTAAGCACTTTTCCTCACAAGTATGTTTCATTGCAATTAATATACTCTACTACTTAGCGTTCCTTGGAGAATTAAGAATTTTAGCTAGAATTACAAAAACATACAAACGAACAAAAAAACCTGCGATGTCCTTCTCATTAACTCAGTCTTTCATTGTAAAAATCCAATGTAGCTTTATGCATTGTTTATTTAGCAGTATTAATATTCTTCTTTTTTTCAGAAAATTCATTAATTCTTCATCTTATGAATGCTGATAGCTAATGGTTTTACTTACTTAATGCATGATTTCTCATACTTCCAGTGCAAGAAAAGATGTTCTCTTTCAGACTAAGAAAACAATAAAAGACATTCCAGTAGGATATGCATTTATCTTTAGGTGAACTGCTGAGCTATACACCAGCCTCTGAATTATTGAATAGAGAAAAGTTATTCTTTCGTTATCTTTCTGAAGCCTCTGATGAAAAGGACATTTTGCTGCAACAGGAAAAGTTGATTTACTGCAGAATTATTGTCTATTAATTTTTTTTTTGAGTTAGAACAACATGAAGTTAAGCCTAACATTAAAGAACAAGTTTATATGCTACATTCTGTGATCTATTAAAAATCGACTAGTCACTTAAAACATTCAAGTAGCATTGGTGGCCTATTTCCTGTTTTATCCATGTATTCAGTATGCTCATAGCTGTGAGTGGAGGAAAGGACAGACTAACACTTCAAGGCATTTGATACTGTCTCTCAGAACATCCTTACAATGAAGCTCAGAAAGTATGGGATATATGAGCGGATGGTGAGGTGGGTTAAGAACTGGCTGACTGGCAAAGCTCAGAGGGTACTGATCAGTGGCACAGACTCTAGTTGGAGGCCTGTAGCTAGCAGTGTTCTCCAGTGGTCAATGCTGGGTCCGGTCATGTTCAACATTTTCATCAGTGACCTGGACGAAGATATAGTGTCCACCTTTAGCAAGTTTGCTGATGATACAATACTGGGAGGAGTGGCTGGCATGCCTGAAGACTGTGCTACCATTCAGCAAGACATGAGCATGCTGGAGACTTGAGCAGAGAGAAACGTGATGAGGATTTATTTTAAGATATTAAATACCTCTCCTTTGTCTATAGCACTACTATTTTTATTTTTATTCCTGTTATTAGTTTATTTTCAAGATATCTGTAAATGCATTGATTCCATTCTTGTAGGAACGTGAACAGAAAATACTGTGCTGTACTATGCGAAGGTGAAAATTTTGTCTTTCTCTCAGACATATTAACAAATTATTTTTCTCTGTTTCTTGTATAGGATTTAGAAAAGTAAGTTAGGCTTCAAACAAATAGTACCCAATTCTACTGAGCTGATTCTGCTCAGTAAAAAGATTACCTAAATATAGCGAAATATACCACAAATACTTCAGTAAAACATCAAAACATTGAAGAATGTAAGGGAGAATTGTTTTCACAGTTACTTATAACTTATCCTATTTCAGTGTATACTTCCATTTTCTGAGAGAAGCTACTGGCTGTTTTACTTCTAAATATCCAGGAAATATATTTTGAAATGTTATTAGAAACTCTTAAAACGTTCTGGCTATTAGTACGATCAGAAGTGAACATGTTATAAATGCGAAGCAGGTAAGGGTGTAAGGAGGAAAAAGGAAAAAAAAGTAAGGCATACATTTTGAAAAGGAGCCTGAAAAATTACCATAAGTTTTAGAGAATTATACTTCACTACGTATACCAGCTACTGTTTCCCTTAAAACTGGACATTAAGGTTTATTTGGAATCACAAATTTTTAAGACAATTGGCTACTTGAAATGTGGAAAAAAATGTTCCAGATTTTTCCCTTCTTTAAAGTGAAATAAACAAATGGTTTTGTAAAGGGGTATTTAAATAGTTTTCAGATAGTCTCATCAAAAATTATGATATTTATAATACATATATGCCTATATTCCTGAAGGGTAAGTCAGTTAATAACTTAATCAGCAGTTTTGCTTTATACTTATTTTCTATGGATTTTCTTTGCTGATTTGTTTATGGAGTCTTCTGATAAAAAATGGTTTGAACAAAAGCTCACATACAATTACATTAAGAATAATATATTTGTGCCAGAATCTCTTAAAAAAATTGGAAGTTTTTAGTGAAGCTGGGGAGAAGAACTTATGTCTTTCAATTACATTNATGTAGCTGATGGAATTTTTTCTTGTCCTGTGCTACTTATTTGCTTTCTGACCTGAAGAAGAATTTGTCATTTTCAGTTGCTTTTCATAGAAACTTACAATGCATAATTAACTGTTTAACATCCTTTTAATCAGTAAAACGATAAATTATTGTGAACTTCATCTTTGTCCTGTGTTTATTAGCATTTGCTAATTCCAGTGCTAATGCATGAAGATTCATTCTCAACAAAGTATGAACATAGTCTGTTATAATAATAGTGATCAGGAAAGAGTCAACTCTGAAACTGTTCTACTGAGCTTGCTCATAAAGCTGAAAATATTAAAAGTAATGTTCTCTATGGCACAGTTTACTATTTATTTCATACTGAAGAAAGTATCTTCTTATAAGTGAAATACAAAAACATATTCAGACCAAAATATGCATGTCAGATGGCAGGGCCCTGAGGCTGTCTAGCAACCTGTGTATCTCTGCGGAAAAATTAACATCTGTTTCAAGTACCATTGCTAAAGCTGAAGAAAGTCATTCAAATCATACGGGATTTTAAGAACATCCAGATAGGGAAGTTGCATTGTTTATGCTTAAGCAACTGTTTTGACATCACTATTGGATGAATAAAGTGTATTATAATACAAAAGAATCACAGGTATGCAAGTATTTCCAAATGCAAACTTTTCATAAAAATTTAATGAGAATTAGAAAGATCTCCTAAAATGTTATGTCTTAAAATCTTACTGCTGATTTCTGATCAAATTTGAGCACTGATAAAGTAGTTGGAATTGCAAAATGAAAATAAACAAAAAAAACAGATATTCTGCAATGATCTAAGTATCTATGATGGCAGTGCATTGAAGGAAAAAGATCTCACTGCAAGGAACAAGGTTGTAATAGTTGATAATATTTTTAGAAAAAAAAAATGATTTAGTCCATATCTCACTTCTTTCCCTACTGCTCTTGAGTTACTGAGCACTTTTGCCAAGGTGAATATTTTTCTAAATGGTTACTTTACCCACTACTGGATGGTACACTTTCAGGTTTGGTTAAAAAAAAGATCAACTTTCTTGGGCCCAGTTCTACAGTAAATTATATTTTGTGTGATCAGTTATACCATTTAAAATATTTTAATACAGCAAAAAACATGCCATAATGACAGAAGGTACAAGGTACAAAATAATGGAGAATCATATTCTCTTTAACACATGAAAAGTGATAAATTCCTGCAAAAATTATTTTATAGGTGATAAGCAGTGGACATTGCCCTATTCTGAAGAGTGGCAAAGCTAACAGGAATATTGCTATGAAGTGGATCCTGAATAGCAAGTGACTGCAGCAAATCTAAACTTTTGATTAAAACTTGCATATTTTTAAATCACCTCCAGGAAGAGAATAAATGAGGCCGATTAAAGACTGAAAATTGGAACTAAGAAATGTAATTATAAATCTCAATCAAAGAACTCAGCAGTCAAATGTCTTAACTGAGAGCCTGTTTATTCTAACATTAAAACTTTGTGAAGGTTTGTTTTTGCTAGTAAGATATTTTCACAGTAAAAATAGATGTTATCTTAAAATAGCCTTCAGATTTTATAGGAAGTGAAAATATATTTGAATTAGAATAGGTCTAATTAAGGCCTAATATGAAGTTATTTGTGAGTTGATACTGATTCTTACTGTGTTGACCTTCGAGACACTTCTGTGAATCCTATACAATTTCACTTACTTTACCCCAAAAGACCTGTGCGTTGTGGGAAGTAGTAACCTTCAAAACCTGATCAGGAATCTCAATGCAAAGAGGGTCAAGATCAAATTCAGTTTTGTGAACACAGGATGTCAAACTGAATCCTGACACATTAGTTTTGTGAGTTTTAAACTACAGTCCAGCATGGTCATTTTTTGGAAATGTTGACACTACGCAAGCAGTCCTTGTACAAAACCTGAGAAGACAACTTCATAACATAGCTTGAGTGCAAAACAGCACTTTTATGTTCTGTCTTTGTTTAACTTTGTCTATGGACAATCTATAGATGAGTTTGGTATCTTCACCCTCATTGCCTATTATGGAGTTCTCAGAGGAGGAGTGAGGCAGCTCAAATGTTTCTGCTCACAAAATCTATACATATTTAGCCCTTATAGAATACGCTTGTACTACTTACACTACTTACAGTAGAATTAGTAGAGATTTTACAAAATATTCCTATTTCAGATGAAGCACTTACCCCTGTATAATATTATTATGAGACTATGAAGCATTATAGCTTCTCTCTTGAAGGAACTAAGGTTATTACATTTCCTGTGGATCAGACTTTATAGATAATAGGGAGTTATTCCTCAGGACAGTTGATTTACTTTAGATTTTTATGTAGGTGATTCAAAACTGAATGGAATCTTATTATCATTCCACATATCTATCAGAATACAGTCAATGCATTTCTGCTATCACTACAGATTCTTTTTCTTTTTTTTCTTTCCTTCCTTGCCCTCCTGTCTTCTTGGTTGTTTCGTTTTCCATGCTTCTGATGCCTAACTTGATAGTTGCACATCATAAAATACATGAAAAGAAATCCAAACTGAATACACAAGGCCAGTACTATTTCATAAAATTCGTCATGATTAAGCTCAAGTCTTTATTCCTAATACCTGGTAGAGATTTACATACAAATAATTACTTCCTTTACTAAAACTTGTTGAAAAAAATATTTCTGTTATCACATAGAATATTTTGCAAAACATCTACATCAGTTACAGAATCAGTGATGGATAAATTTACATTATGTTTGCAATCAAATAAAATAATTTTCAGTAGGAAGAAAGAAGGAACAATGTGAGACATTCTTTCAAACAGAATGCCATTGTAGTAATGTAATGCACTCCACATTTAACAACGAAATGTATTATTTCACTGCAGAGTGAAAATGGGAGTACAGTTTTCAATAGAAACATACAAAAATAAAAAGATGTCAAATTATGAATTTTAATTATTTTTAATAAGCTTATTCTATGCAAGAAAGGTTTCCCAACAGAATTCAAATAACCTTTATAGAATCAAAGCATATATTTTAATATATATTTTTTTCAGAATTGTTTCCCCACCATAAGCTTCATAAGCATTGAAAAGCCTTTCTCCTTCACTCATATAAAACTTGAGCTGTGTTGATTAAGACACTGAACTATTTAAGATACTTTTGAGAGGTTTTGAAATAAGTTACTGCAGTTTCCATAGCAATGCTTAGCAAAGCTTTTGTAGGAAAAAAAATAACTGAATTCTTTTACTTGTACAAAGAATAAATGTTCCATTTTAAAGCATGATCAACTACATTTTACAAAACATGAAGTAGTAGCTGGGATTTTTAATTCCAAGAAGGTCAGCTGGAGTTTTTGCTTAGTCTAGTAATTTATAGTAACTTTCTACTTGAGTTTAAGAAAAAAATTTTGAAAGGGATGATATAAGGGATAAGCAAGCAAGTCAAACCATTTTCTGAACTCGGTCACTAACATTTCTTCAGCTCCTACCTGTTCATCGACTTCTTCTTGGAGGAACCACTGAAAATTTCATTGAAATGAGCCCTGATGAGGTTTTCTCATTTTGGATAATTAGGAAAGGTCAATTGCTTCAGACAAATCTTGAATGCTTTTTTTTTCAAGATATAATTGTCACCAAAGTGGGAATAGCTAAAATTGGGTGAGTGAGATTAGTGAAGTATATTTAGATAAAGGAGCTGGATGTCATGGGTACAATTGTTTTCTTCCATTTTATTAAAGGTACATAACAGCAGAGTATTTACCAGCAGAGTATTTTTTTACAAGAGCTCATAGAAGTGTCAGAATGGAGACTGCTGACGAGTGGTGTTCCTCAGGGATCGGTACTGGGAATGGTACTGTTTAACATCTTTGTCAGGGACATGGAGAGTGCGATTGAGTGCAGCCTCAGCAAGTTTGCAGATGACGTCAAGCTGTGTGGTGCAGTTGACACGCCAGAGGGAAGGGATGCCATCCAGAGGGACCTGGACAGGCTTGAGAGGTGGGCCCATGCCAACCTCATGAAGTTCAACAAAGCCAAGTGCACAGTCCTGTACCTGGGTCAGGGCAATCCAAAGCACACATACAGGCTGGGTGGAGAATATCTTGAAAGTAGTCTGGAGGAGAAAGATCTGGGCTTGTCTGTTGACGAGAAATTCAACGTGAGATGGCAATGCGCGCTTGCAGCCCAGAAGGCGAACTGGATCCTGGGCTGCATCGAGAGAAGTGTGGCCAGCAGGTCAAAGGTGGTGATTTTGCCCCTCTATTCTGCTCTCATGAGACCTCACCTGGAGTACTGCATCCAGTTCTGGGGCCCCCAACACAGGAAGGATGTTGAGCTGTTGGAGCGGGTCCAGAGGAGGGCCACAAAGGACAGGCTGAGAGAGTTGGGGCTGTGCAGCCTGGAGAAGAATAGGCTATGGGAAGACCCTATAGCAGCCTTCCAGTACCTGAAGGGGGCCTACAGGAAAGCTNTTTTTTTTTTTTTTTTGCCTGCATTTCCCGCTTCTGATTAAACACAGCTCTTAAGAAAAATATTTTCACCTTTGGGATGACTGCTTTCAGGCCATAGTCTGGTTTGCATTTGCAGCTCTGTCAGCATATTGTAGAGTCCATGCAAAAAATTAAAATTGTCTCTCCTGAAGCATTTTTTCTCTGACCTTAAAAGAAAGTGTATTTTTAATATCAAACACAAGGGGAACAGTTTAAAAACAATATAAGCGCACTGATATAAAGAGCACATGAGAAAGAATTCAAATTTCTTTTTCATTTCTCCGCTTTTTTCTGTTCAAAGTTAATCTGAATGGATGAAGCTCCAAAGATGCTCCATGAAGCTCCAGTATTTTGTACTGGGATTGAGCTGTGGTGAACTATGCAATAGAAATTTGATTAATCATAAAGGAGTATCCTTGCCAAATATATTTTTTTTTTACTAGAAAGAAAGTGGTGAATGTTTACACAATTTTCTAATCCATTTTTTCCACTTCGTCAAATGAATTGCATATCTACTAAAGTTATCAGGCGAAAACAAACGAGAGCATCCTCAATTTCTTCATATTGCAGCCCTTCATATCCCTGTATGTACTAATGATGTATAGGCTTTGTTATGATGAGACATCTATTTCATTAACATTTCACTAATATTAATATTTTAAATTTGCATAGTAATGAGCAGTGCAGCTATTGCTTCTGATAAAATCATTTGATTAAAATCTGAGAAGTAAGAACACTGCATGAAAATGAAATTCTATTAATTTCTTTAACAGGGGAGATATTTGTAAAAAGTACTCTGTATAATTCATTACAAGTTCTGACAAATTTTAAATATTTTCTATTTAAGAAAATTATGCTATTTGTGTATTTGTGTATTATGTGAATAAATAGCTATTTGAAAGCTATTATTTTTACTTTTCTTTTCATAACTCTTTCAGTTTATGCAAGTCTGACTCAGTGGAATTGATACTATTACCAGTTTTCTAGTAGATACTTCCTCTACCACCTTTAGAAATCTATGGAAACTCCTTTGATGGGATCTATAAAGAGTTTGTTTCCTTTATATATATTTCAACCCCAATAGGCATGCCTGTTACCATGGAGAAAAGGAAGTGAGCACGTAAATCAGAGGAAAAATATGAAGGCTTTTGGATTTAAAATATGGGTACACTAGATACCAAGGAGAAAAAGTACTGGGTTGCAGAAGACAGAGAGCAGTGGCTCATGGATTGAAACACTAAGAATATATCCAGAATATTCCCACAGCAAAAGCAAGTTCATTCAACATTTAAAAAAAAATGTGTTATTAAAGACTTGCATAAATTTCTCTTTTGAAGAATGTGCCGTATTTTTTTCTCAGGTATGTCACAAGACTTCTTTGAATGACAATTTTTGAGATAAAGAGTACTAATTTTTTCCCAGCATTTGGCAGTCAGAACTTACTTTGTCTCTTAACACTGTAATGCATTTTTAAGAAAACAAGATCAGAGATTGCATATCACTCCCAGATTAAACTTCAATATAAATAAAATCATAAAACAACTGCTGTTTTTAAAAAATAAGAACTGTCACATTTGACTCCTTCTGTTGATCTGCATCTGGGCCCTTCTCTTAAAAAAAAAAAAAAGAAAAAAACAACAACAGAATTTAATAAATTACTTAGCTGTAATGCATATTTGTAAGCGAAAATTAGAATTCCAAAGCTCCTGGCACAGAGGAGGCTCCATAACAGAAACCTGTGCTAAAGCTACATTACTACAGGACAGGAAGGTATGTGTTGGAAGAGAGTACAGAAAACAGTCCAAGGTTTATAGCTTTGAGCTCTGAATATAGTTGCACTGAAATACACCTCAAATCATAAAAATTAGATCTTATTTTAGCATTACAAAAATCTGAGGAGCTTTGACCAACCTTCAATCTATTTTATATGTTTTTATTTCAGGCAACCCTCAATTTCCAAATAGGAAATTATTAATAATTGAAAAAAAATTGTCTATGTCTCAGGGTACGTTTCTAAACAAACACAAGAATGTGAGACATCACAAACTGCACATAGAAAAGGCTTATTTTTGAGAGAATGCATTATTCGTCTCTAACAGTGAAATGTTGGGAATCAGAATCATTTATATCTATATATCCTCCATATGCCACAAATTTTAGTTTACATTTTTTTTTTCTCATGAATTTTCCCTTTTTATCCTCATGCAGTGAACAGTTTTACAGATAGAAGGTGGCACTAAATAAGTAAATATTCCTACCAAAGGTCTCTGAACATTCAAAAGTAGCTATTTTCACTATAGTAAGATAACATCAATTATAATGATTTGATTTAACATGGAGCATTAGCTGAAATTTCCAAATGAATTTAAATGATGTAGAAGTCCATTTCTTTTTAAACTCCTTTGTCTTTTTTTTTTTAATTTAAATTCTGATCTAAAAGCAAGAATTATGATTACC
The DNA here is from genome assembly GCA_013396635.1 of Penelope pileata. Classification (NCBI taxonomy): domain Eukaryota; kingdom Metazoa; phylum Chordata; class Aves; order Galliformes; family Cracidae; genus Penelope; species Penelope pileata. Next base: position 11,882 of record WBMW01004109.1, on the reverse strand, counting down.
TAGGTTGATTTCCTGCATAATAGAGGCCATAAAATTTTATTCAGTGATTTCATATCTCTCTATGTGTTCTTTTGATGATGATCTAAAATTGCACATGCAGTAGATAGACTTTACAGATAGATCAGATTTTCTTGCTTTTCTTTTAAGATTAAAAGTAAAGAAACATATACGTATATCAGCACCAGTTACTGAACATACATAGTCTGGATCCATCAGGCCATGTTTAAGCTGTTTGCTAACTTGAATTTCTATTTGTCTTTCGGTTGCTGTCTCTCTCATTCATGGAATTAGGGTTGAAACAAAGAGTGCCAATGCTATCGCCAGTTTAACATCAAATGTAAAGGTGGCATTTTCTCTAAATAACAAACCTCATTTTTTCAGGTTAAGAAAAGAGAAATACATGTTTTCCTCCTACAGCGAAGCATGGAATAATACAAAAATAGCTACACATCATCTGATCAATGCTTAACAGTGAAATTTTCTAGCTGACTGTTTTTAATACTCATTTTCTACAGTTAAGTAACCACTACTTCATATAAATTTTTATAAATCTTGAAATAAATACAAACACCCAAAAGAATGTGTTAAAAAAATCGACAATCAACCAACCAACCAAATAAAAAAAATAAACGCAGAAGAACAAAGTATAGCAACTGTGGAAAACATGGATTGGAAACATGCCAGAAAAAAAGGAAAGTCTGACAGCCTGGGTAATGGAACAGGGCTAGAGTCATATGTTGTGACAGGTAAAACAGGGAGGGAAAAGTTTACTGAGACAATGTCAGGTAATGGCTAAAGTAGGTGAAAACCGTGGTTTTTGCTGGAAATAACAGTATCCAAAGAGCATAGCTTTAAATAGTTAAAATATGAACTAGACTTTGAAATGCCATTTAGTGAGTATTATGCAAAATGTATTCAAAAATCGAAGACTATAGGTGTGAAGACTCTTGTGTTGTCTTTGCTATGTTATATAAAACATTTCCCAATGGTATACAGAAAATGCTAGAATGTCTTTCTCTTTGCTCTATTTTCCTGATAGTAAGGAAGAGAAACTTTTATTTTTTCTATCTTTATCCTTTGGATTACATGTGTGGACAACGAGCTTTTTCACTGAGAAATAAAACTCCAACCAGAGCGTTTCTGGCGTGTTGACAGTACTTACAGCCCTTTATTGTACTGCATCTTTCCAATTGAGGATTTATTTTCTAACAAACTCTCTCTCAGTAATTTGTATTCTTATTTCTCTCTTATGCTTCTGCCAACAGTTGTACTAAACTATGATGTGTCTGTTTTATTAAAACAATGTATTTTTTACTGAATAGAGAAGCTATATTCACAGAAATCAGGGATTAAATCAAAGGGAAGACAAGTGGTTTAGGAAAGAATGAGATTAAAACTTCTGTTGCCCAGCTGTGTTATACTATTTGGGGAAATAATGCATTTGTAATGAGAAAGCAGGTGCAGATGAAGTCTAAGTGAACTACTTCAAGTGGTCAGCAAAAGGCTTAAAAAACATCATATGTGGAGGCTGACAGCATTTTGAAAGTTTGTTACAGAACATCTGTTCAAGAGCACTAAAAATGTTATTAGCATAAATAGGCTTTTCTCACAATGATTAGACAACTAATGAAAGGCAAGTACCTTTGCACTGCTGGAGAGAAGGCATCCCTCTGGTATCTTCCTTATTCTTCTGCACCATTGGATTTTTTACAGAGATAGCCTTTGCCCTACTGTATATAGAGGACTTACAATGAATCTGTAGGAAAAACAAACGTAAAGTTTTTGTGAATGAAAATAAATGAACTTAGTTCAGTTCTTAGTGATTTTATTTTGTCTCTTGAAGTTTCCTACTGATGGACCTTGGGTGACTGTAAAGTTCATCCAAGCCTTTGGCTCATCTGAATGGATATCTTGGATTTCTTACTAGGTAATTTATTGATCTTGGGATGTTTGAAGAGGAGATTCAACTTCGAGATATCCAGGGCTATCTGATTAAAGGCTTTTAGCATCTATAGGAAATGATGTAGATCCTCATAGTACAGACTGTAGGATTCTAGTATGTTTACTTCTTTCTATGTATTTACTACTACTAATACTACTATGGATTTCAATAGGCGATTGAGTATTGTTTTTCTGTTTGTCTCTTTTAAAATTATTAACAGTTAAACATGACCAAACACCAAGAAGCAGTATATGCATGAACAACAATCCTATCATTAGAAAAGATTCTTCTATTTTTGATAGTAAGTTACGTTTAATTTTTTTTTCCCTGTGTGCTAATAGTAGTATGGACCAGTTATTTTAAAAATATATATGCTTTGGAATCACAGTGAGGATTTCCAAACTAGGAACAATTCCCAAAGAGCCTGTAGAAGTTCTTCTGTTTGAACGATTTAAATCTTGGTAAACACCATCTCCAAAACATCCTAGAGGGAAAGCAGTCTTCATTTAAAAATGATTTTTACTGGTTGATCTTATTATTTGTTATAATTATAAAGAAAAAAAAGAAAACTGAAGTTAACTATATTATGGAGTACCTATAAGCTCTCTAAAGAAATAAATGCATTTAGAGTAATATATAGAAAACATTTTTACTTGCAACAGAACTTATTGGTATTTTTATGTCCTAAAGGTCTCTGATTTATTCTTTAATTAAAAATATTGCTTTATGAGAATGTGGGTAAATATTGAATTTGAATCTAGCAGTTATATTGGCAGATAGTTATTTAGAAAAGAAATCAGTAAAATTCCCTGCCTCAGGTAAAGGGCTGCTCAATTTGATTGTCATTTACTTATGCAGTAAAACAAAATTTCAGAATGATTAATTTGATCATTTACAAGAGTTTTCTTTTTTCTAATTTTATTATTGTAGGGTTAGAGTCTTTTTTCTTTTCTTTTCTTTTCTTTTCTTTTCTTTTCTTTTCTTTTCTTTTCTTTTCTTTTCTTTTCTTTTCTTTTCTTTTCTTTTCTTTTCTTTTCTTTTCTTTTCTTTTCGTTTTTTGAGAGAGTGGGGAGGATTTAAGTTATCTACTTAATCTTTTTTGTTACTAGCTTTGCCTTTTTTAAGTGACTTTTTTTTTTTTAAACTAAAGGTTTTTTATGTTCACAACATTTGTATTGGAAGGCATATAGATAGAGACTTCTGTATTTAATACCATTATCAGCATAAGATCAAAACATAATCTTAGTTTGAAAGAGTAGGGAACTAAAAAATAAGATTTAATTTGTCTCTTCTCACAGGTAATTCTCAAGAGATTTTGTTTATTGCTTGAAAAGACTCAGTAATGTTTAGCTGTTTTTAAGGTCTGATATAACATACCTAAATGTTACAAATGACAGCAGATGAAGAGCTGTATAGTTCACAATAAACATTTGTGACATGATACCTTCTTAATGCTAGTGGCCACAAAACTGCTTTCACCAGGTAGTTCTGGAACTAGTCATGAGAATAGTTGGATGTCTGCTGTGAAGTCTTCAACAGGTAGCCCAAAGTAGTAGCAACAGTAGACATTCTATATCCTGTGCAACAAATAGGTTACATTGCAGGGCTTGTTATTCTGTTCTTTATAAACAGTGATAAATTCAAACACTTTTAATGAACATTTCTACTGTGGAGAATGTCTGGCCTTGCTGTAGCATGCTACTATTATTACTTTTTAATTTCCTTTGGAGAGAACTTGATTACTATCTGTATCAATACGCGTTTTCTTCCCATTTTCCAGAGATCCTGACAATATTACAATAAATTAAAACCACTTTTCAGTTTTACTACATTGCCATTATGTTCTGAAATATTTATCTATTAGAACACTTTTTTTTGTTCATCTTAGGTACAGTAATATGGAAAGCAACCTCACTCATCACAAAAGGATATATCTATTATTTCTAGTTATCTAGTTTTCCTTTATGGTGCAATTAATACATACACATTTTAAAGAAAGAATATTTACCTTAGTTAAAATTCAGTGTTCATGATCTTATTTAGTTACCAGTGCTTCAGGAGCTGCTAGTGGTCATGCAAGAGGAGGAAAAAAGTAGTGTCCACATAGCATGGAAAAAAAAATTATAATATCTTTCCAAAATTATTCTTGCATCAGAAGACTATTTAGGTATGAGACAACCTATGCTAATCACAAAATCGTAGAGGTTGGAAAGGACGTCTGGAGAGCATTAAGTCCAACCTCCCTGATAAAAGCAGATTCTCTACAGTAGGTTGCGCAGAAAAGCATCCAAGCAGATCTTGAATATCTCCAGAGAAGGAGACTGAGACAACTTCTCTTCGGTGCTCTGTCATTCTCAAAGTAAAGAAGATTTTCTTTGTATTTGTATGGAACTTCCTGTGTTCCAGGTTTTGCACATTGTCCCTTGTCCTGTCACTGCATGCCACCAAAAAGAGGCTCGTCTCATCTGTTTGACTCTCACATTTTAGATATTTATAAACAGCGATGAGATGCCCTTTCAGTCTTCTCCAGGCTGAACAGCAGGAGAAGACTGAGCTCGTAGGATTTCCTCATAAGGGAGATGCTCCAGGCCCCTCGTCATCTTTGTGGCTCTCTGCTGTACTCTCTGCAGGAGTTCACTGTCTTTCTTGAGCTGAGGAGCCCAGAACTGAACACAATATTCCAGACGCGGCCTCACCACAGAGGGAGAATAAAGGGGGTGAATAACTTCCCTCAACCCGCTGGACACTTTTTAATGCACCCCAGGATACCATTGGCTGTCTTGGCCACAGGGCCACGGTGCTCACTCACAGCCAACCTGCTGGCCACCAGGACATCAAAGTCTTTCTCTGCAAAGTTCCTCTCCAGCAGGTCATCCCTTAGCCTGTACAGATGCATGATTTTTTTTCTCTCCCAGTTGCAGAAATCTACATTTGCTCTTGTTACACCTCATCAGGTTCTTCTCTGGGCAACTCTCCAACCTTTCCAGGTCTTTTTGAATGGCAGCACAGCCTTCTGGTGTGTCAGCCACTCCTCCCAGCTTTGTATCACCAGCAAACTTGCTGGGGGTGCACTCTATTCCTTCATACATGTCATTGATGAAAATATTGAACAAGATTGGGCCCATTACCATACTCTGGAGAACACCGCTGGCTACAGGCCTCCAACTAGGCTATGTGCCTCTGATCACAGCATTCTGAGCTCTGCCAGTCAGCCAGTTCTCAGTCTATCTCATTGTCCGCTCATCTATCCCATACTTTCTAAGTTTTATTACAAGGATGTTGTGGGAGATTCTACCTTGCTGAAAGTATACAATATCTACTGGTCTCCTCTCATCTACCCAGCCAGTGATGACATCATAGAACGCTACCAGGTTGGTCAAGCGCAATTTCATCTCGGTAAACCCATGTTGACTACTCCTGATAAGCTTTTCTTCCACTTGCTTGGAGATGGCATCCAGAATAAGCTGTTCCTTCACCTTTTCAGGGATGAATGTGAGGCTAACTGGCCTGTAGTTGCCCAGATCCTCCTTCTTGCCCTTTCTGAAGACTACAGTGACATTGGCTGTCCTCCAGTCTTCAAGCAACTCTCTCATTGACTCTGCCTTATAAAAAAGTCTATCTTTAAAAGTCCACCTTAAATTTTGTGATTTTTTTTTTATGTGATAGAGGTGATTCTTCCAAGGATAGAGTTAAAATAGAACGTAAATATACTTTTTCTTAACAATAATATATTTATTTATTGGCCAAGGCAAATGACCAGCTTAGTGTCACAATGACCAAATAAATATTATCTCTGAACTCAAAGTATTGCACAGTATTGAAGAAATCTCATTTAATTACTGGCTAGTAAATTCAGTGATATTCCTATCAAATTAAGACTATTATTACACAATTTATTAAGCAAACTAGAAAACCATTCTGATTTAATAGCAGAGCACTATTATGTCAGCAATTTTATGAAAAGTAATTGGCATAAAAACTCAAGACAGAAATTTCTATTTCCTTTTTCACTCTTCTCATCCTGCCTACTTCCTATATTCTTATTACACAGTGCAGCTACCTCATGTTACCAAATTAATGTTTTATGGTCTCTTTCATATTATGAACTCTGCTAGGTAGAAAAGACTAGAGGATTGTGTTGAGAAAGTAAACATTTCCTAATTCTCCAGTATCATAAAGGTAATGTTTGTTTGGGAGCCGCTAGTCTGGTCATGGTGGTACAATTAGTTTCCCTTATCTAACAGTGGTTTGCTTTTGGTTACATAGTATTTGATGTTGAGCTTTTGGAAAGGGTCCAGAGGAGGGTCATGAAGACCATCAAAGGGCTGGAGCACCTCTGCTACAAAGACGGGCTGAGGGAGCTGGGCTTGTTCAGTCTGGAGCAGAGAAAGCTGTTCGGAGATCTCATTGCAGCCTTCCAGTATTTAAAGGAGATTACAAACAGGAGGGAAATCAACTTTTTACACAAGTAGATAGTGATAGGACAAAGGAGAATGGTTTTAAGCTGAAGGAGGGAAGATTTAAATTAGATATCGGGAAATTTTTTCACTGAGTGTGGTGAGGCACTGGCACAGGCTGTCCAGAGAGGTTGTGGATGCCCCATCCCTGGAGATGTTCAAGCCCAGGTTGGTTGAGGCCCTAGGCAACCTGATCTACTACTTGATCTAGCAAAGGCATGTCCAACCCAAGGCCACCCAGCACAGCTTGCATTGAAGCCCGCACCCGGCTGCCACATTTTCATGACAATGGCTCTATGTCCCCCCCACCCCACTGTCCCCCCTCTCCAAGAAGTCTGGCCAGGCCCAGAGCGTGCACCCATCACTCAGCAACAAGCCAAGATCAGTGTGCAACTGCACTATCTGAGCTGCAACCAGGAGACGAGGGGGAGGGGAAGAGGGAGGGGTGTCGTAGGGCAGTGCTAACTCTGTCTGTTAAGCCCGCCACACGCATTCTGTCACATCGAAGCCTGCATGCATCACATGTGGCATGCGCTTATGTGGCTTCATGAGTAAAATACAGTGACTGCTGCTAGTAATATTTCAACCTACCTAATGATGTCTCAAAAAAACCCAAAACCCAAAATAAAAAATTGTGGGTGAAGGAAGTGTGTTCCGTGTAAAAGAGAAAGATGAGTATTTTTTTCTCAAGACAAATTATAAGGCACTATGCTTAATTTGCAAGGAAATTATGTCAGTTTTCAAAGATTATAATTTGAAAAGACATTATGTCAAAAACATGCTGCCACATTCAGATCAAGGAATGCTTTGTAAAGACAAAATAGAGGAACTGAATAAAAGTCTGTCATCTCAACATAATTGTTTTAAAAAAGTCAAAACTCAGACAGATCCTGTTGTAAAAGCCAGTTATGTGGTAGCATATCTGATTGCAAAAAAACCAAAACCATTTACTGGTGGTGAGTATATCAAGGAAAGTTTGGGAAGCGTGGCAGATGTCATTTGGCCTGATAAAAAAAAAATGGATTTTTCTAAAATTATCTTGTCTCACCAAACTATAGCCAGGTGAATTGAAGAAATCAGAAAATCTATCAAAAGAAATTTGGAGAGTAAAGCTGCTAATTTCAGATTTTATGCTATGGTCATAGATGAAAGTACTGATGCTACAGTGTCCCGCTCCAATTGTTGGAGTGAGGGGAGATTCTGTAACAAACCTGGAGTGAGACTGAGACGCAAACGAGGTCAAATATTGTCCGACCAGTTTAATAGAAATTCTGGTCAGTGAGGGAGATGAGGATGGGAAAGCAAGCGAGAGTAAAAGGGTAGGAAATACAAGCGAGGGTTACATATAAAAAAGCAGGGACAGTCACCACCATGGATCCCACACCGTTCTATCAGACCAGGAATATCTTCAGGCCCATGTGGGAGCAAGGGAGCGAGAGTGCAGGGGGAGAAGCAGCACCAGGTATCATCAGGCCGTCAGGTCTCAGGCAGCAGACACCAGGTGAAGCAGGAGCAGACATCAGGAGAAGCAGGAGCAGGCTTCAGGCAGCAGGCAACAGGCATCGTCAGGCATCAGGCCATCAGGCAGGAAGCAGGAGCAACAAGCAGGCATCAGGTAGCAGGGCAGCAGGACCTCATGTCTCAAGAAGCAGGAGGTATCAAGCAGGTCCAGGCAAGCATCCGTCAGATAGTAGCAGATAGGCAGCTCGCAGGCAGTTCGTATGCAGCTGCTCCTAGGCAGCTCCTGGCCTTTCCCCCGTTGGAGGAGGTCTTCTTTATCCTCCTTTTCGGCCAGCATGACATTCCTGGGCACCCAGGTATGTCATGTATCACACGAACGAGCACGGACAGGCTTGCACGTCTCCTTCTGTGGTTGCCTCCCTCAAGGCGCCAGGCTGAAAGGCTGCTCGATGGCTGTTTAGCGGCTGTTTGTCTCTCATTGCCCCTGGCCTGCAAGCCTTCGGGCAGCAGACAGGTGGGCAAACTTTGAGACAAAAGAGTTCTCACAGCAACCTTTGAGACAAAAGATTCCAAAACAGTCTCTTACATACAGACATGGCTCAACTTGCCATTTTCATTAGAGGTATTGATAAAGAATATAATTTCACAGAAGAAATGGCTGCTTTGATGCTGTGAAAAGACACAACTACATCTCTTGATTTGTATGAAGCATTTAAAATTACATCAAAGCAATTTTCTTTAACTTTTGTCAGCATATCTGGTATAGTTACTGATGGTGCCCCAGCAGTGGTTGGTAAAAAAGAGAGACTTATAAAAGTAATAGAAGATGATGCAGCTGCCATTGATAACTCATGTTTGACGAAATATCACTGCATCATACATCAAGAAAATTTATGCATGAAAACTTTAATAATGGATAATATTGTGCAAATTGTCATAAAAGCTGTGAATTTCATGAAGTCCAAGGGACTGAATCATCACTAATTCTGGGAGATCCTTAAAAGTGTGGATGCTGATTACAGGGACATAATTTTCTTTTCTGAAGCAAGGTGGTTAAGTTGTGGTAAAATGCCAAAAAGATTTTATGATTTGAGAAATGAAATCAAGTCATTTACAGAATCAAAAGGTATATTTGTGCCAGAACTTGAAGATGAAAAATAGCTCACAGAATTAGCATTTTTGGTAGATTTGACTGCTCATTTAAATGAGTTAAACATGTATCTTCAAGGTGAAAATCAACTTATTTGTGCTATGTTTCAAACCATAGCAGCGTCCAAAATGAAACAAATTATGGCAAGCTCAAGTCATGCAAGTAATTTCATGCATTTTGATACTTTGGCTACACACAGTCCTGTGAACAGTGAAAAGTACGCAGCCCTGTTTTCCATTTTGATAAAGGAATTTGAAAATAGCTTTCAAGATTTCCAAAAGAATCATCAATTTTTTGGTATATTTGCAACTCCATTTTCAGTTGACATAAATATATTACCTACAAATTTTCAGTTTGCAACCAGACATTCAACTAGAAGAAAAAAAAAATCACCTCTTTACTAGACTTCTGTAAAACCTACCTTACTAGAGAAAAATATCCTTCGCTTCACAATCATGCCTTATTCATGTCATTGTTTTTTGTCAGTACATACATTTTTGAGCAACTGTTTTCAAGGATGAAGCACAGGAAGAGTCATATTTCCTCACAAATCTCTGATGAACACCTTGGGAACTCACTAAGAATTGCAAATGCTTTCATCGAACCAGACATTGACGCATTAGTTTCACAAAAACAAGGTCAAATATTCCACTATTTTATGTTTTCATTGCTCTCTTTTTCTAATGTTCTAATGTATATAACTAAAAAAACTTATTTTTTTCTATATTTTTATTAACTAACTTATGTATTTTATACGTGGCCCAAGACTGTTCCTCTTCACACAATGCGGCCCAGGCAAGCCAAAAGTTTGGACACCCATGACCTGCCAGCTGGCATTCCTGCTTGCAGCAGAGGGGTTGGAACTTGATGATGCTTGAGGTCCCCTCCAACCCAAGCCATTCTATGACTCTGATTTTATGACTATTCTTGAGCCATCTCATTCAATAACAGCTCAAACAAAGCTCCATATTTTATTATGACTGTCTGTGTATTCATGGAGAATAACAGTACAGTTTTTTAGGTTTGATCAGAAAGACATATCATCAGTCCAATAGATACAGTATACTTAAAAAATCCAAAAATGAAAAAAGCACCTATACTATGTAAGAAAATGAATGCTAGTCAGGAAAAGAAAATTAAATAAGCTTGCCTTTTATTTTTTTTTTCCTTAATGAAGACTTATGATGATACAGGAAAATCTAAAACATCTTCAAACTTGTTTAATGTTGAAGTTTTTTTGAAAATTGTTAATGTGGTTACCGAGTATTCAGGAACATTAGACCTTCTAGAACATGATTGTGTGTCCTTGGGGAAGGAAATTAATGGACATAAAAGGTTCTCTATCTTAATCTATATACTTATAATATGTACACAGTTCTTGTAATTGCTTTAAGCATTAATTAATATTAAACAGCAGTGAAATTATAATTTGCAGAACCAGCTTTCTGGGACTTTATTAAGTAGTTGTGAATAAAACCAGGGCCTTCTTTCTCTGTCAGGATCTCTGATCTGTGTCTTGGACTGGTGATACACTGCTGTAAGCCATACACTGCTGCAACTGATCACAGGCTTAGAGTCTGAAGCTAGTGTATTGTCAGTTTTAAAATCCTGTTTCATGATATGAAGATCACTGAAAAGTATCAGATTCACTCTTGAAAGGATGTCTGTATAACTGTACTTGATCATTACAAGGAGCAACAGTAGTTCTGAACTCACTGGAATAAAGCTAACAATGCTTCTCACATACTGCAGTAATTTTTTTGCTAATTCTGTGTCTGTTAAGCTTTGTGAGGAAAAATAGGTTAAAAGAAAATGGTAAAGGGAGAAAAAAAACCAAACACACCTATTTTGAAAAACTTTATATTGTTACTTTTCTGTTACTCATATGGAGACTGCTGTTCCCCTCACCTAACTACTCTAAACATGAAAGCTTTCAAAGTACTAACAAATTGTGGCATCAACATAGCAAACATATAAACTTTAGCAGGTTTCTCCTGGCTTGGACAAATGACTGCTGGAAAGTGGAGGAATTCTGTGTGAGAGAAAACAAGAGAACACTGATTTGTGTAACATCACGTGGGCATACAGGACCATGACCAGCTACGGTAACTGTAACTGGGAAATGAATACCGCTCAGTATTCTTTTCTGCTGGACACTCTTCTGATATACAGAAATCACCCCCATGGTTTTTATAAATGATGTGATTTCTGTGGTTTGTTTACATTTGCATTTTCTCTGCAGGCATTTTTAATTGCATTCACTTAGTTTCTTCCCTGCTGGTTATCACTTCCATTTGGGAAGTGCAGTTCATCAACAATGTAAATATATATATTCTTTGGCAAAATTATGTATTTTTCATTAGTAACATAGTTATCATTTATACTATACATTTGGTCCTTAATTAGTCCACCTGATAACTCCTCAAATTCATGACACTTAACTTTACTTTATTAATTTGCTGATCTAGCCAGCCAGTCAGGTTTCTACAAAGAGGAGATGCTATCTCCAGTTACCTTCCTCCATGCATTGAAATACACTTGAAATTTTTGAAAGATGGAATAGATGGAATATGCTTTTTTTACTCCCACTTAAATACTTTACAGATGTCCAATGGCCCTAGATCTGCTGAAAGATACAGGACTTTATTAAATCTTGTTTCTCACTAGCTCTGGACTGCAAAGAAAATCCGAAAATATTTAACTTCTTCCTCCAATATTCTGCTTCTTTTCTTTCAGGACTAAGAAATATCTGTCTTAGTTTCTAACAGAACTGGTATGAAGCTATGTTTTGTTTTCAGAAGAGAAACAAAACTGATAACACCTGGCAAGTTGTTATCAAACACCTTGGCAACAGCCAAGGACATATTTTGTT
>WBMW01004108.1:1406087-1416228 GCA_013396635.1 Penelope pileata | reverse complement strand
GGAAGAGAAGGGAAGAGAAGAGAGGAAGAAAGAAGCCTGCAATGTATTTCCAAGCCAGTTTTATCTTACCTGGAAACATATCTTAAACATAAAGGAATGCTTACGGCTTGTATAAGGCAGGTTTAAGGCTGTTTAGGTGATATTATTTAACACACTACATATTAACAGATTATACTTCAACCTTACAACTCCTAAGGCCACTAGGTTGATATTACCTGATTTTTTTTTTTTTCCTTCTTCATTTTTCCCCCTTGTTTTCTGTAATGTAGTATTGATGTGACATCTTTCATATTAAAATACTCTTAGGCATTTTTAGCCTGCGGAAGATTTTGGTAAGTCTCATTTTTGTCTGCAGACAGAAGGTCATATAAATATTTAAATGATGTGTCTGAAGTGATCCCACCACCAAGTGTCTCAGCATGAACAAACAACCAAGGACTTTAGCTGAAATAATAGAGATTTGGATTCAAGACTGGGAAAAGTTTCTACCACAAGAATAGTGAAATGACAAAACTACAAAACTGAGAGGAGCACATGGTTTCTGTCACTGAAGGCTTTTAGTAACAGAGAGATAGATACAATGAGAATGGCATAAAGGTATTAAAAAGAATAAAAGAATAGTGATTTTCAGCCTTTGGAAATGGTGTAGGAAGTCTTCTAGGGATGCTTTGGAAGGAATTTTCTTTCCTTCATTTTTTTTCCTAATTCATTTTTTTTCAGTAATATTTTCTCAAGCTGAGACTTAAGGGAACCTCAGATGGAACCAGACACCAAATTTCAGTCATCAGAACTGTGCTCCAGTGGTCACAGTGTTTCATAGATTACTCCAATGTGCCCTTCTAGGTGGACAAGTCCCAAGAAACCTCAGAAAACGACAAGTATATAAAAACTCAGCAGGGACTGCTGAAAAGAAGAGAAAGCAGAGTTATGAACACTATGTACCAAACAGCAGGCTTGGTTTACACCTTCAAACACAATTCTCCCATGAGGTTTGTTTTGTGCACTTTATTAAAAGTCGTTAGCAGAGGTGTAGAGGTGAACCCAGCAGAGGAGTTAGCATGTGGCTTTATTGCAGCAACACTTGTCAGCCCACTCCCATATCACTTGTATCTCTTGTGTCATGATAAGGGTTAATGATAATGCTGCAGAGACCAAACACTGAAAGCTGATAAAAAAAGAAATTGTGCTTCTATTCACCTCGGTTCATTGAGTTCAAAGGCAGGGGAGCACTCAGATATGTATGCCTTGGCCTGGATGACAATGAACCTTTACCTGTGAGGCCATTTGAAAATGCATAGGCTTGCACTACAGGTAAAACATAATCTGGAGTGAAATCAACAATGCTTTAGGAAAAGACATCAATCCTCCTGCCTTTGTGCTTAAGCCACCTTTCTGGGAAGCTGAAAGGTCGTATGCCAGAGCTCTTCAAATTCAAGAACTGCTGCACCTTCTCTCAGTGAATGTTGGAGCATAACATACATGGTCATTTTAACTTAAAGTGGTCCTTCACCATACGTCTTCTAAATGAAGGATGGTTGGTGTCCGTGATATTATTATGTGTCAGATGTAGAACAACACAAGGTAGAATGGAGTGGAATGGAATGGAATGGAATGGAATGGAATGGAATAGAGTGGAATAGAATGGAATGAAATGAAATGAAATGAAATGAAATGAAATGAAATGAAATGAAATGAAATAGAGTGGAATGGAGTGGAATGGAACAGAATGGAGTGGAACGGAACGGAACGGAACGGAACGGAACGGAATAGAATAGAATAGAATAGAATAGAAGAGAATAGAATAGAATAGAATAGAATAGAATAGAACGGAATGGAATGGAATGGAATGGAATGGAATGGAATGGAATAGAGTAGAATAGAACAGAATAGAACAGAACAGAACAGAACAGAACAGTTCATTTGGAAGGGATCTACAAGGATCTTTAATTCCAAATGCCAAGTCAGTGTAGCATGTACTAAAACTAAGATAATTTTCATCCTCTGCTATCCATGGGAGCTTAGAGAACGTGCCTGAATGGTTGCTACCATCAGTAGCATCAGCGTGAAACCTTAATTTGTCAGTCTGTGATAGTTTGTGGATCTGGGAGATCTACACTGTCACTTAGGTGGGTCATGTACACCAATCAGGTCCCACAGGTCTTGTGTCTGAAGTTAAATGGCAAATTCTCTTGAGGTGAGTGGAAGGACAGACTTGTACAAGGTGTTTAGTGGTGTGACTCCTGCCTACGTTTACTGAGAATCGCTCCCACCACTGTTTTGGGAATTGCTTACAGAATAATCAACACTCTGCCATAAGTGATCTGCAAGGTTTCTTTAAGCTTGCTCTTTCCTCCAGTACTGGAAAGACTTTTTTTTTTTCAGCTCCTCGCTGTCATATTGTACCACATTTTAGTCCTAAGGCAAAGAACTATATACACAGGTTGAACTTCCAGGCGAGGTAACACCAAGTTGCTTGGCCTAAATGATGAAACGTGTTTCTGTCTGGCCACCATCTGAAATGTTGTGACTGCTGCCTGGCTTACCATAGCAGCAAAGCTGTTGCAATATTATGACAAGCAGTTTTCAAGTCCCAGGGTGCTTGTGAAGTTTTGTGGCCCACAGCATCCTTTCCCTGCTGAGCAGGATGGAAAAGAAAGAGCTCTGTTGCCTTATCAGAAATGAATCAATGGATGGTCTGTTAGGAGCTAAGGCTCCCAAAGGCAAGAAGTAGTTAACAGCCAGCAAACTCCTCCCATGAGCATGGTAATAATGCCCCAGGGATATTTTTTTTTCTCTTTAAGCAGAAAGTAATCACCCAGAACTGAAATAGTTCTGAAATAACCTCCCTGCTCCTACTCTGCACAGACAAGGGTGAAAACAACAAAGCTTCAGTGGAACTCCATTGAAGGGGAAGGGGGGCAATCTCTCTTTAAAAGCTTTTAAGAACACAGTTCTTTTCTACTGTCATTTGCAAAGAGCTCTGTTTTGCCCACCTGAGGCTCAGCAATGGCTGTGAGGTCCCAGCAGGAGGGATGAGCTGATAGCACTGGGATGAGCTCCAGGTCCTCTTTGGAGGACAGCAACCATCGCAAGGGTCTGATGGACCTCCAAATGTGCAGATGTACTGAGAAAGTTGGGAAGGACAATTGTCTCCTTCTTCCTTTACCTTTGGAATGAGGATGAACAGTTCTATGTGTGAGCTAGGACGCAGGTGAATGCCATGCCTGCAAATCAGAGGCAGAAGAGCTCTTTATTCTGGAGCGTTTTGGGCTGTTGGAGAAACCGACCTCAGCTCCTTTGGCCTGAGACACAGAGGTCAGTTGTTGGAGCTGAGCTGTGATCTGGTAGTTTCCATGAGCTGCTGCTCTGCTGGCAGATGTGCCTTGCACAATGTCAAGCTCGTTGTGGGCTCATAAAGCATGCACTCTGACCAACTGGGAGAATGAGGCATCTCAGCACATTTGGGAAGGCTATCTATCATTCTATCATATTTTCTCCCTTCAATTAGCATCCCTTCCCCTATCCCAACAAACCCCAAACCATTGGAATTGCTGTGACATAGTTCTGTTATTGGAACTCTACTCTAAAAATGTGTGCCAAAACCCTAAAGGCAAAAAAACCCAACTCAAACCAAACTAAACCAAAACAACAACAACAACAAAAACCAACAACCAAACCTAGAAAGTCAGCAAAAGGAAAAAACAGACAAGATCATCATGGACTTTAGAAATTGATGTTTAAAATCAGGTGAAAAGAGCCCCATAGCATCTGACCTTTTGGTTTTCTCTTCTGAACGTTGAGCAAACCCAGATCTTCCAGTGACATGGACCCTTTGATCATTGCTGTTATTTTCTTCCTCCTTTGTCCGTATTTCCTTGAACTGCAAAACCTGAAATTAATTATGACAATTCAGCCGAGGTATAGCTGGTTTCCCCAGCCCAGGGCAGCGTGGTCTTGTGTACCAGAACAGAAAAACCATGAACTCTGTGCAGGTTGAAGCTAGAACTGAAGCCATCCAGTGATGTCCAAATTTTTTTTCTGAAATGGTCAAACTAGCCCTGAACTCATGGTCCTGCACAGTTGCTAACTTCTCTTAGAAGAAACACAAGAAACTTGTGCTCTAGTCACTGAATTTGTTAAAATTTCTTGACTATCCATCTGCTGCAATAACAAGGCTCATATACATCATGAAACATTGGTTTTGCCTTACATAGCTTGCTGCCAATGGGGATAAAAAAGTTTTCTCTATATTTGGTGGCAGCCAAGCTGTTACAGGAATAAGGAAACGTGAATGGAACTGAAATGAGGTAATGTCATTTCTAATGATCCTGTGGTAGACATTGCAACTCAAGACATTTCAAAAAAGGAAAACAGGAAAGGCTTGATCCTCAGCTGAAGATTTCTGCAGAAAGAGCTACTAGGCAGGGTAGCTGGTCAAATTTGAAAATGCAAACAAAGGCTAAATACAGAATTAGGAGGTACTGCCATTAGAGCAGTTCAAAACTTGATGCTTCTATTTCAAAGAGAAATAAGAAATCCTGAAAACAAAACAGATCTCATTCTGTTGGATGGAACAAAATCTACATTTAAAAAATATATATATTTTTTTTTAGTAAATGTAGAGTCTGAAAGTACTGTTACAAGTTATTTGGAAGCATTCAGTTGGACTGAAATAAATGCAAAGCTCACTTCAGATCTTGCCATGATTAGATCAGATGCTAACTTCCAGCTTGCTCAAAGCAAGGTGTAATGAATACCAGGTTTACTTGCACTGGACAAAGAAATAAGGCGTGATTTTCAAGGCAAGTGCAATCAACTTTTACTCCTGCAGCTGTTCATAACAGTATTTGTGGTTCCAACTTGATTTAAAGGGAATGAGTACACAGCCATACTGCCCTGTTCTCATTACTTGGGGCTGGAAAGTGCACTTAGGATTCCTGCAGTTCCATCTATGAAAAGCTTTGCAGCAATGGGGGTGTGTGCATCATCCAGCACGTATGCAGAGAGGCTGTTACATCAAATATGTGTTGGACCTGATGGTACCTGTGAATCAACTGCGTGCAACCATGGTCCCACAGAACATGGGATGAACATCTAGCCACTGTTGCTGAACATTCAGAAGCCATGAGCAAATGTATTTGTCCAGAATGAGCAAATTGTGGCAAAGAGAAGCACAGTGGAAGTGGACCAACATCCCTGCTTAACTCCCAGTTGTAAAAGAAGATCAGTTCTTTTGAAGACCCTCTCTTGGCAAATCAGACCTGAAGAAGCACTGCCAACTCATAGAATCATAGAATAGAATCATAGAATGGTTCAGGTTGGAAGGGACCTTAGAGATCATCTTGTTCCAACTCCCCCGCCATGGGCAATGACACCTCCCACTAGACCAGGTTGCCCAAAAAAAAACAAACCAAAAAACCTCCAGACACCTTAATAAAGAATGTGACATATTCATTGGAGCAGTGTTTTTTCCCAGATCAACTGCATTTCAGGTCTTTTTCACAGCTAAAGTGTAACTATCCCTGCAGTAAAGCAGCTTTTCAAAAAATCTTGCTGGAAAGGATTGGTGGAGGTGGAAAGCAGTTTAAAAATTAATAGAGGTACTTTTTCCTTAATTGAACTATAAATGCATTTTTAATGGGTATTCTGTAACGTGAAAACCTAGTCAGGAATTCACTGAGACTGAGAACCAGCCACAGCATTCCAAAATTGTCAATTCTCAGGGTAAGTATAAAATACAACTCACATTTTCATAATGCACAAAGCTACTGAAGGTTTTGTCCTTCCTCTGATTTCTCAGTGCTTTGGACAACTTTTTAAATGCATTACTGAGAAGAGAATCTTTCAGGCAGAACATTCCCAGCAATAAGTTTGTCACTTGGCTCAGTTATTTCAACAAGACTCCATCCCTTCACGTGCTTTATTGTTTTAGTTTTTGTTGTTTTTGTTGACTTTTGGTGGAGTTTTTTTGGTTGTTAAGTTTTTTTTTTCCTTATATCTTCGTAAAGTAGACATCTAACATAGGTCAAACTGCATCTAAAGGAGATGTTTTTCCACTACTGACAAGGAAAAAGGCAAAGAGCCTTGAACATGGTGCATGAGTTGAGCTGAAAGTCAGCTTGTTGTCTGAAGCATGGTGAATCTTAGCTATCAATTTGGAAAAAATGGATTCCTACACTCTTATTTAATCTTTGCCTTGCACCTGCTCTGGTATAACATCTGCCATATCAGCTGTCTGTAGGATACAGCCACACCAGAGGCTGTTGTCCCTCAGGCCCACGTTTTTGTAGAATCACAGAATCATGGAATTGTTTGAGTTGGAAGGGACCTTCAAAGGTCATCTAGTGCAACTCCCCTGCAATGTACAGGGATACCTACAGCTCCATCAGAGAGCTGGAGTCCCTCCAGCCTGACCTTGAATATCTCCAGGGATGTGACATCCAGCACCTCTCTGGGCACCCTATGCCAAAGCTTCACCACCCTTATTGTAAAAAACGTTTTCCTTATATCCAGTCTAAATCTCCCCTCTTGTAGTTTGAAACCATTTCCCCTTGTCCTATTCCCACAGACTCT
The DNA here is from genome assembly GCA_013396635.1 of Penelope pileata. NCBI lineage: Eukaryota > Metazoa > Chordata > Aves > Galliformes > Cracidae > Penelope > Penelope pileata. The sequence continues at coordinate 1,409,655 of WBMW01004108.1, read as the reverse complement.
TCTTAAGAGTCTGTCCCCTTCTTTTCAATGTGTTCCAGGTTCTCTTTTAGAGATACGCAACAGTGTTCTTCAACACATCAGATTTTTCTTCTTTTTTAAGCATATTTTTGCTAGTTCTGGAAAGTACAGAAAGTGTGAGGCAGATAAGGACTGGAAGAATCAATGAACAACCAAAAACTTGCTGCTATCAAGTTTTTTATAAGTCTGTCTGGGAAAACTTGAAATTCATAAGAACAGGAATAGGTTGCAGCTGAGACTGCACTGATACCACAAATCGGTGTTCTCCAGAATCCAGATCAAAGGCAAGGACACAAAGAGATTCAGAGGCACGACAGGGATTTACATCTGGGTCTGCTAAGCTGGAGGATCTTCCACACCCTCCTCTGTTAAGGCTGAGAATGTACTTAAAGTCAAATAAATACGTTCTTCTTTTTGGTCATGTCAGCAAAACAAGAAGTGAAACAGCTGGCAGAGGTTGGCCAAAATCTATTTTGCCTGATGATTAAATACAAGAATTGTTCAACCAAATTCAAATACCATGGATGTTATTTCTGATTTATAGATCTCCAGAAGCCTTACCCAAACAAAATGAGGGATATATCTCTCTCAGATGTCAGCCAAATGCTCTCAAGACCCTGTTTCTATGTAGGAAGTTATTCATTGGTTGCATTGTGACTGAGTATCACCTAGACTGGAACAAACCTGCTCCAGGCACTCAAAATAGCCTTCTGATTTCCAACCAAAGCTTATGCTGGGTCAATTTTTAACCTCTCTTCCTGTGCCAGTAATGACTTTCAGCATAAATGAATAACTCCTTTCTTGGAGGGAGTTTTCTCAGGTATTTGTATTCCCACTCATGCTGGGCTAAGCATGATATGTTAGCACACCCTTGTTTTGTTCTTGAGTCCTTGTCTCCCTGGTTTGCATGCTATTTTGCTCTAGGGTGACTATTCAGCTGTGTGACCGGGTCACCGTACCCTCAAATTCAAACCATGCCCCTTGGTATGGAAACAATGGGACATTCATTTGTAAGCACTCCAAGATAATAAATTCATAGCTTTAATCACCCCTAACAAAAACAGCCATCCCTGCCCATGGTCATCCCAGGAGCTTTTCCATGCAGCTAATTTTGTCTCTGTTCATCTTTCCTGGTTGTGGTTTGGTAGGGCTGGGAAAATATGTAGGGCAGGAGGTTCATGGCTAGAACTTGTACAAGTAGTTGTTTACCCTGACTTAGCAGCAAAATCTTTCCTAAAAGTCAATACAAGGAGAAGGTGCTTCTAGAGGGGTTGTGTGAACAATAAATCAGGAGAAATTCTTGATCAGGAGTCCTTTCTTTCTCCACTGATGCTGCAAAGAACACCTGAGACTACAGGTGGGATTGATCCCATCCAACTGCAGGCATCTGCAGTGTCACTCCTTCTGGGATAATGATGATTAAAACTTTTTTATAGCCTATGGGGAGAAGTAGGAATTTGGAGAATTATGAATAGGAATCTGCAGGAATTTGATCTGTTTTCCATATTTATTGTGTGTCCTTGAGATGCCAATTTCTATCTATGGACTATGAAAGGCCAGGCTGGATGGGGCACTGGGCAATCTGGTCTAGCGCAAGGTGATCTTTAAGGTTCAACCCAAACCATTCTACGATTTTACAAAAGGTGTATAGAGATTAGCTCAAGTGTAGCTATTAATATAAAATAGATATCTACATTTACTCAGAAAAATCATACCTGAAATCCCATTAAAAGCAAGGAAAATAGCTGCAGATGGAGGACAGAGGACGCTTCACTGCTCTGTTACTTTGCCAAACTTTCTTGCAATCACAATGGCATTCCGTTCACTTATGTCATTGGAGCAGCTCTGCAGAACACCTCTCACTCTGGTTTCCCTGGGCTGTGCTCCACAAACCAATCCTGACCAGCCCAGGGCAGTGCACAGAGTGAGGCTATTCCATATCAGAGGAAGAAAGGAAATAAGAGCCTTCTTTTGTAGGACTGCATGCTGGAAAGGGTCCCATGACAAGATAACTTCCAGCCCCCACAGCTGTCTAGAGCTAAAAGCCACTTCTTACTGTTCTGGTTCCATTTGCAGGAGACAAAAGATCTTCACTTGAAAAGAGACATCACTAACTAAGCAGAATTAAAGCCTGTAGTGACTTCTCATACACAGTAAGAAATGTGTTTTCTTTCACAAATTCAACTATTCTAGGAATGCCAGGAGAGGATGTAACAGTTTTGTAGCATCGTTAAAATAGAGAGCAAAGGCTGAACAGCTTGGAGGGACACGGGATATTTTTCCAGGAGAAGTCCTGGCCAAAGGGACGTGGTTGAGAAAGGTGTGGGAGGGTCACCCCGAGCTTCTTTTGGGACAAGACTGATCCTCAATGTGCCTGAAGTGCCATATTTTGTTTCCCTGGTTTATACTTTTCTGTATCAGTACGAAACCTTTCAAACCCTTGAGCTACTTACAGTGAGAATTACAATTCTGTCTGGGTTTTTACTTTTCTTATCACATGTGGCTGTATATCAAGCAGTGTCTGACACCTCCACATCCATTGTCTATCACAATTATGTTGTAGTTGTACAGCCCTGCTGCACAAAACCTATAAAAATTTATCTCACAGCCAACCAAATCCCCTACACCAAAAGCTACGAAGTTCACAGTTTTGGGTATTTCATTGCATTTTGGTGATTTCTAGGAATGTTACAGAGCAATCAGGGCGCTACCATGGATGATCACGCCAACTATTCTGCATGGACACAGAGATCTGTTTACCTAAGCTGGATATCTAGGCATTAAATATTTAATTTAAAATTCATCAGTTTGGTTCCTTTCATAATGAAAGAAGGGAAATAGGTAGCTTCAGAAGTGGATTGACTCAATTTGTCTTAAATAACTCTCTTAGGACTAGGCAAATTTTCTTGTAGACTTTTGACCTTTAGAAAGATTAATCCTTCTTTAATCATTTAATCTGAATGAAACATTGAGGCTCCCCTGATAGAAAAGAGAGACAGGAAAATCTGGAAGGAGATTCATGCTCTTTTAAGAGAGTTAAGGCGGGTAGGATAATGCTAATGAAATGAATGGTTTCTTTTTGCACTGTTTTCAAAAGAGACCAGTTAACAAGACAGGGCAGACCTTACATATTTATATGGCTAAATTGGATGGAAGGATTTCTTCCCAGCTCGTCTGTATGGCTGGGATGCCATACGACCTCTCTCAAAATGAACTACTGTGCACGTGACAATGCCTTAAAGCAATGAGATAAAGACAGGACATAGGCTGAGAGAAGCCTGCTGTCCTTAGGTACATCAATTCTATTTCTTTTACTCTATTTCTTTTGTCCTCATGAAGCCCCTTCTGTACTTTACCTCGAGAAAGTGGGCTGGAATGTTGTAAATAATTCCAGATGCAAACAGAGTTCAAAGGCTGTGTTCAGACTGTCTGCCCTAATGGCCATCCTTAAGCACAGAATCACAGAATCACAGAACTGCAGGGGTTGGAAGGGACCTCGAGAGATCATCGAGTCCAACCCCCCTGCCAGAGCAGGTTCCCTACAGCAGGG
>WBMW01004108.1:1345929-1406046 GCA_013396635.1 Penelope pileata | reverse complement strand
CAGGATCCCATTGGCCTTCTTAGCCACCAGGGCACACTGCTGGCTCATGGCCAACCTGTTGTCTACCAGGACCCCCAGGTCCCTCTCTGTAGAGCTCCTCTCCAGCAGCTCATCCCCCAGCCTGTACTGGTGCATGCGGTTATTCCTCCCCAGGTGCAGGACTCTACACTTGCTTTTGTTGAACCTCATCAGGTTCCTCTCTGCCCACGACTCAGTGCAATCTGTGGAGGGGCTTTGTCTGGTACCTAGCACCTACATTTGGACCCTAATGCATGGAATTATAGAACCATAGAACGCAGATGGCGGTAACTTTTTAAAGTTTTCCCCATTAACCACATAACAAACCCGCATCTGTTACATGGTGATCTGTAAGTGCTCGGATTGCTTCCTGCTCTCTTAATCTTTGCTGCCTTTGAATACAGTCACATTGACAAATAGAAAAAACTGAGATACTTTCTAGCTCTTAGTCACTATTAAAACTATTAACTAATATATAAAGCATCCCAGGACCCTGAAGACAATGGCAACACCATGACATTGGTCCTGCAACTAGACCCAGTTGGGGTAGCTTGCCTGAATTTATTCATACAAAGGCATTTTGGGAACAGCTCTTAGCCCATCCTATCCTCCTCGTAGTGCATAGGCTGGGCACTGTATCCAGAAGGCAGTTTGGGGGCAGAAATTTCATGTTGAGGGAGTAACAGAGCTGAAGAATATTCACGCTGAGCACTCACTGCCAGCTGGCCTCTGCGCGTGGTCCGTGCGCATTTAGCTCAGCACACAGAGACAGCCAGTGAGTACAGAGCTCTGCAGGGAGCTGAGAGCCTCATCTCCTCCCAGAGGCTGTTTACTGGTGGTATCTGGGCTTCTGTGGTTCCTGGAAAAAGAGATTGGACGTATTCTGCCTTTGTGTGAGGCAGTGCCTTCTGATGATTCCTGCTGAGGTGCTCAGAGAGAAGCTATTGTCTAAAATAAAAATAAAAATGGTGGCAAGGTGCCCTTCCATACAAAGGAAAGAAAGCACGGTGTTGGTTTACCAGTGAATCCCACCCTGATTTCATCCAGGACTGACAGCTGAGACAGGCATGGGCTGCAATTTGAAGTGGCCATATGAGCTGGAAGTCATGGGCCAACTCACAGAACTGAAGGAGGAATGAGTGATGGGATGCTGCTGGGGGATGGAGCAGCAAGCCAGGCTGCTGGGGCTGCACACGCAGCAGCAGCTTCCCACAGTCATGTTTGGTACAAGGCTGTTTTCCATTTGCTAATTAAAACTATCTTGTTTAGACAACACTGACCTTCAGGCTGCAAACAGCTGGTGGCTTCGTGGCTTCCAGGAGGGAAAAGCACGGGAGCCCACGTCCTTTGGGCATGCTAAAAAAGTCACAATGGAAAAGAAGTGCTGGAGGCAGGGAGACAGTTTCAGGATGCAGTCCTGTGATGCAAAGGTGTGCTTTTCACTGAAGAAAAAATGATTCCTTCTTCTCTTTGCTTCTTAATCAAGTACTGTCACTCTTCTGTCTTGTAGTGAGATGGACCAAGTTTTCAGCCAGAGTAATTTCCCAGTCTGGCTGACTGCACTGTCAGACAGATGGCACAAAGTGGGAGAGAGGACCACTCCTCTTGGCAGCAGCATGCACTTCAAATTTTTGTGAGACTGCAACCTTAGAAAAATGAAAATAAATGGCTTTCTGTTTACAAAAATAGATGGGTTCCAAGAGGCAGGGCCAAAGGTTAAGATTTCAGTAAGAGCGCTTCAAAGATTGAAGGCAAAACGCATCCAATAGGCTCAGAGTGGAGAGACCTCCCCAGGAAAGGCAGGAAGAAAGCTGGCAGTGTTTCAGATGTGTAACTGAATGGCAGAATGTTATGGAAAGAAAATTCAGGAATGGGATGAAAAGGGATTAGAGAAACTTTTGGAACATTCGCATAAATCCAGTGGCTTAGAAAGTCCTGAACTGCTGACCTCCCCAAATCAGTGGGGTGGAGCCATGGGAAACACAGCTCTAGCCTTGCCTTGTTTCTTCTGTGCTTTCCTCACTGTTTGCTGTTGGAGAATGGTTACTGAACTCAATCACTCACCTTGACTGGATTTTCTTCATTTCAGTTTGCAGATCTGTAACATACAGCTGAATACAGAAACAAACGTGCATTATGCCTGCACCACTGCGAGGTTCAAAGTTCACACTTTGAAACCAAGGATTTGCATCACATAGATCACTTTGCAGATACACTGAGGCTCTTTGAAGTCACAGCCTGCTTGCATGATCCATCTTTCTAATGAGTGAATGCTAAACAACTTATTCTCCTACTAAAGCCAAAATCAGTCCATTTTCAAGCAGGTCATGGTTCCTGTATCTAATATGAAGAGTAGAGAGGTGTGTATGCAGGCATTCAGGTTATATAAAACTTACCAATGAGTCTCTTCTCGATTATGAGCATTTCTGTTTTTTCTCTATCCACCAAACATCTCCACCCAAGGAATGGAGAAGAAACCAGCACCGTGGGAGAGCTGTTGCTTTTTTGCAGCTCTCAGTATCCTCAGCTTGTATTTTCTATATGCAGATCATAGGATAGGCTCACATGACAGGTATTGCATTGATTTGTCTTTGTGCTGAGTATCATCAGGAAAAAACAGAGTATTAAAAGTCCATTGAGTTTCCTTCCTTTCTGGGCACAGGAGGATTGAAAAAAATATGTTACTATGATGAGAGACTCCATTTAAAGTTAGCCTGAGGTCAAGCTGTATCTTTCTGTATCTGAAATTGTAAACATATCAACATGTAAAGCTTAAACCAAGGGACTTTTTTTGCATTTGTACTTGTTTCCTGTGGATAGCAGGAACAGAGGTTAAGAGAGTGATGGAAGCAGTATAAAAAGTCAACATATGTTAGTTCTTGTTTGTACTTCTAACAGGGTCAAAAACAGGAAGATATGTTGGCCCTGTGGGTATACCAACTCAGTTGTGCTTATTTATCCTGAGGTTTGATAGAAAAAGTCCCTGCATCTTTGCACCTCTAGCTGTGATACAAAGATTACCTCATCTAACTTTGTTGAGATTTGTCTGCCTATCTCATGCAGTAGAATTTTACTAAACAAATATTTGCCTAATTTCACACCTACACTTAAACATCACCATCATTGGACTGCTGCATGAATCTCTTCACTGAATTGACTCTTTTCAGGCTGTCATCCTAAAAAGTGAAGAGAGTTGTGAACTGTTCTCCAGCTATTTCAAACTGGCATTACTTCAGCCTGATCTGGGTTGCAGTAAGCATTGGTGCAACACCACCAACCACCAATCTGTACATTCCTGTGAATTTTCAGATTCTGATTCAGGAAATACTTATGGGTTAAGTGTTTATCTTTTCTTAATACATTTGCCCTCAGTTGCTCTGCAGCTCAAGCAGCCAGGGGGGCTGTCTGCAGTTTCAAAGACTTTAAATTCAGTCCTGAATGGTAGATGTGGTTGTATGGATGTGGTCATGGTTCACTGCACAGCTATGTCTAGCTGTGATAAAGGATAAAGCTCTGCACAGGGTCAGGCTGTGGGATAAATACACTCAAACAGCTCAGCAATACCACTGATCAGAGCATTCACTTTGTAACCATCACTGAAGGCCTCCAAAGAATTGTTCCAGGAGCTCAGGGAGGAAAACACTCCTCTGTCTCTGCCAGCTGCCTTCAATGTGGTTCTTACACACCACGGACTCCCCCACTGGCAGGACAAATAAAGTTGTGTTTTCTTAGCTCCAGCCTCCTCACTGCCTGGGATGATTCATGTGATTTGAAGTTCATTTGCAACAACTTTCATTTTTCATGTTCTGACAGCAGTGTCAAATAGGTGGGGTTTTTTTTGGCCTGTGTGTTGGTTTTTAATATATGATGGATGTTTATAGAGTACTGTAGCTCTGAAAATCTCTGACCATCTTGGCCTCATCTTTGTCATTCTGAACTCTCTTGGATGCTCTTCTTTACGTGATAGCAGAAGAAAGAAAATAGACTTTGTTTTAGATTCGTGAGGTTATGACTGAGGAGTGTTGGATAAGGTGAGGCACTGTTTCAGTGAGAAAGGAGTAACCAAACCATGGAGATGAAAGGAAATGAGAGGTTTGTTCACACCATCACAAGAAGAGGAGTTAGAATATCATAAGAGATTATCAGCATCCTTTGAGATCTTGTAACAGCTTGTGTATGTATGCATGGTCCAATGGATAGCCATGAAGGATAGTGACTTCTGAAAGCATCCAAATGTTGATCCTGCTTGGAATTCATGTTAATGCTCAGCCTAGACCAGCACCAAACACTGCAGCTGTTAGGAGAACAATAATTAGTTACTCAAATTTTAAACACCAGACTTAAATCCGTGGCAGACATAAAGCTGTAGTGTATGGCTGAAGGAAATACACGAGATAAATCTTCACTAAGAAACACTATAGGGAAAACCATCTCTTTTCAAGGGTTGAGAACTGATAGGTCGTCACTTCTTTGACACAGAATCAGAGAAATGCCCACTTAAATTCCTTTGCCCAGTATTTCCCTCTGTCTGCCCTAGGTCTTTGGAGCTGCGTTGTCAATGGGATAGATTGAGTCACAGACTTAGGACAAATTTAGGTCACTGGCTTTCTTAGCCTTGTACCTAAATCATTTAGAGTGAGTGCACTCTTGCAAACATTGGCTGCAATACTGCCTTTGGACTACTTTTACACTCACTGCTTTCTCCCTGAGCTCTCATGGCTCAGAGGCAGCGGGCAGCAACGCACTTCAGTCCTCATCTGGGGAGGTACTTCCAGGGAACCTGATTGCATCCCCTTGCTACAGAGCACAAACAGCACAAAATCCCACCTGTGATGCGTTCGAGCATCATCAAATATCTTTTTCTCAGCGTGTGGTGAAAATGTACTCTAGGGAATAACACCACAACACCATCCCCTTTCAGTGACTGCTCTTTCTCTACATCCTTCCAGTCCTGTGAAGTTCTACATGAATTTCTGGCCAATGAAGGAGTTACACTCACTCAACCAGTGTCCTACAGCAGCGTGCCTTGCCTCCCACTATTAATGGTAATGGCAGAGGAAATGCTGCACTGGCTGCCACCTGGCACTGGTGCAACTGAGCACCAACTCTCAGCCTCCCACGAGGATTTTGGCTGTTTGGTGTGCAATGCCCATTCAGATTTTCTAGAATTCCAGAAAATCTTTCTATATTTTGCTAATCCAGAATGACACCTGGGCTGCTATACTGACACTGATGCTATCTGCACCAGTTAGTGTAAAGGTAGAATGGATACAGCTCCTTTAGCTCTAAGAATGCTTTTCCTGTCAAGCCTTTCCAGATACACATTCTTGATTCTGATTGCTGCAGCCCTCTTCTAGCTGGATTCTCTTTTAAGAGCACTTTGTTAAGGTTTGGTTTTAGAAAGAAAGCTCTGCTCTTATTCCTACACTCATCTGTTCCTCCTCTGATGTGCAAATGCGTTGTGATTGAAAATCAGTTGTTGGTGCTATGATTTTTATTTTCAGGTAGCACATCTGCATAAGAAAAATATGATTTGTGCTCCATTCCTGCTGCCTGCTGTGCAGAAAGAAAAAGAAATATTGGCTACAAAACCCAAGTGCTTTCTTAAAGAGAAAAGAACGTGATGGAAATGTAACTGCTTCGAGAGAGAAAATGGAGTGGAGAAAATAAAGGGAGAAAAAAATAATCAGTGTTAATGGATGAGGAGGGGAAGGATGGCTCATCATCACTGATATGAAAATGATTCCTTGTGCATATTCAGTCACTGTAGAGTGGGATTCATCATGACTAGCTGTGGCTGCATAAAAATTAGGCATGCATTTGCTGTTCAGACTCTCAAAAGAGACTGCCAGCTCCAGGTGATCATTTATCCTCCCGAGTTCCTCCTGCAGAGTTCATGGACCACCCTCAAGGTGTGACTTTCTCCCCATTCTCAGTCTGTAAAGCACTTTTGAAAAATGTAGGCTGCAAACTGCCTGGAGGTTTCACATCAATGGAACCACTCGATCAGCTCATCCTAACCTGCTTCACCTGGGGCCAGGGCTCCTCCTGCTCAGTTCAGTAACAGCCCTGCGAGCATCTTGCAGAACAAATCTGATTCTGAGTTGGGAGATCAACAGACCAAGCCTTTTTGATAAAATGAAAAGATTACACTCCTCCTCCTCCTCAGGCTGCAAAATATTTCCTAACTCTTTCTACAATGCTCTTGAACAGTTTTGTCTTTTTTACATGATTAAGCATAGATTAATGGCTTCTGCCAAAAAATACTTTTGTTTCAGATTTATTTCAAAAAGTCTTACAAAGAGGCCCTCCCAGGCAAGAACCCTCCAGGTTCTTACACTCTATTATTTACATCTGTTCACCTCAGAATCTCCCACTTTTATTCTTTTTCTTTTTTTTATTTTTCGTTTATTTCATATCGATTTTCCAACTCTCTCTCTCTTTTTCTTTTTTTTTTTTCTGTTTTTGCCATTTGTCCTTGGAAATCACACTTCTTTAGATCTCTAATAAACTCCCAGAGTTGATGTACACTTTTCACCTGCCTCTCTTCCTCTGAATCAATTTTACTCATTATTCTTCATAGGCTGTTGACAAGAAACCTGTCAGAAGTCCCAGGCACATAAATGCTGGTTTGAGACTCTTCCATTCTCCTATAGGGACTGTTAGCAGGTTATGACCATTGACCCCTCAGAAACTACCAAATTCCAGTTAAAAAGCATCTTTACTAGGTAACGAGTTCCAGAATAACCAGCCTATGTTACATGCTACAAAGTGACCAAAAGAAACTTTGATGATGTTTTGTCTGAGTTCCCATCTTTCACTAAGGACCACGTATCCATTAGCTGATACTTTCAATCTGGTTAGGATCTATTTTGTTATAAAGAAAGGCCATCAACTCCTCGCGTGTGCATCTGGCTGTGTGTCATGGGATGTGGTTACCCATCTGGCATCCTGTTTCCCAAGCTCATATCACCAAGGGATATCCATCCACTTAACGTATGTGAGAAACCTACAGAAGGCTGGCAGATATGACCAAGATATTGCAGAAAACCTACACCAAAGTCACCAGACAATTGAAGTTAAGAGCTAGGAACGATTCAGTTGATCCTGGTAGATGTCTGTAGGCACAGATATTCCCCCAGAGAAATCAGCCCTGTGCTTACCAGGGGCACAGAGCCCCCCACACTTAGGAGACAACAGGATGCAGGCTCTGCCCTGTCCTTCAGAACTTGTACATTTCTCCAAACATTTTTCTTGTCATCCTATGGGATAAAGTTGCCTCCTGATTAGGAGCTGCTCAACGACTGGTTTTGGTCTGTGTGTTTCTCCTCTCTTCAATTTTCTTTCATCGTGTCGGTTTGGTTTGCTTTGGGAAAATTACAGAACGACTTATCCAAAACCCACGAAAGTCAGCAGGAGTCTTTGGACAGGCTTTGATGAGGTTTGGATTAATCAAGTGAGACATGATGATAGGCTGACAGACACAGCTCTGGCATTAATCCTGTTGGTTGAAACGACTGACTGACTTTTATTGTAATGTATATCTGCTGTTTCTTCTAAATATTCTTACTTAACTATTCAGAACTGAATAAGCAGCTCTTGGAGGGGAAAGAAGGACAGCAAATTATTTATCACTGCAAGTAGTTTGCATTACATTGGCACCTGGTGGTGTTGCTGAGCCAGGTGCTGCACAAGCATGGGCTCAGAAACAACTTCTGGTGAATCACTGAGCAGAGTGCGTAGCATCGCCCTCAGTTCTCAGCTGGGGACTTGAAACACACAGAGATTAAGTCACTATTCTTCAAGTAGGTGCTGCTTCAAGTCTTTGAAACAGGGTTTAATGGAAACACAGTAAGCAAAACAGTCAGTGGAAGAATCTGAGCTTCCCTGTCTCCAAAACAGAGTTTCTGGGATATTGGTGATTCAGCTAAGTGCAAGCTGGACACTTCTGGATACTGCTGGACATGCAAAGATTGTGTACTTGTTGAGTATTATCTTTTATTCCCTCTTAGGACAAGCAAAAAACAACAAGGAACAATCAAGCGTTAAACTTAGCTCAACACACTGTCCATGACATTGAAGTGCTGTGGTTTTGTGTTTGCTAGTTCTCTGGCACTTCTACTACGGGTGTCACAGCAGCAGTTGATGATAAGTTTGCAAGCAGAGTCAGCTAATATCCCCCAGACCAATTTGGTGTCCAAAACACAGCCTCTGTCCCATCCTTCCCCTGAGGCTGCCATTCTAGATCCGACCAGAGGGGAAATCTGGGGACTCATGTCTGGGAGAAACTGTCTAGGCTGAAAGAAGACAAAGCAGGTGCTGAAGTGGATCTGGACTGGGTTCACAGGGACACTTCAGCACAGATTTAGGGTTCCTCCTTATTTCAAGGGAATGTCTGAATACTTCTTTTTATCTTTTTATGTCAACCATTGTGGCTTTCAAATGAGAAACCCATAGAAGTTTAGAGAGGATACTACCAGTTCCAAAGGATTTGTCAGTTCTTTGAGCAATAAAGAGCAACACTGGCATAAGAGCTGACAGTTTGCATCCTAGCGTTTATACTTGTGTGAAATCCATGTAACAATAGTTGCTTCCTGACACTCATGATTGTGCAAGATAATTTAAAAAAGACTGACAAGGAGAAGCATTGCTTTCTTGTTTTCATTCCCAATGCAAAGCTGTTCCACAATTCCCTTTACTGACAGTCTTGAGTTTATCTCATCTATTTGGCAACTGCTACAATAAGAACACATAGTATTTGTGATTCTAAGATGTAGAATTAGAGACTGTCACTATTCTCTTCAACAGTGACGGTCACTGCATTTCCACTGGGTATAAAATGAAATCAGATGTAGATGTCACTGTAAGGTGGATGGGCTCGATGAAATTCACTAAACATAGGCATTTTTTTTGCATGTGACACTTAGGAAACATAAAATCTCCACATGGAACTGGCAGGTATGGCATAGGATGTATGAGAGCCTCATGGCCTTTCAGAGCAGAAGCTGGAAGCTGGGTGGAATATCCTGGGGCATCTCCAGTACCACTAGAAAGCCCAGACCAAGCAACCACATCAGTCAATGGATCTGGATCTTATACTCCTAAAGAAGATACATAAATCAAAAACTTGTCTGCTTTTATTGTGTTTGCCATAGATCAAGTCCAAGAGGCGAGATGTCAAATCTGATTGCATGCCCACAACAGCATGGAGAATCTTCTGTTTGCTCCTGTGCACCACAAAGATCCTGACTTTTCCAACGTCATTGCCATAGTATTTGTGATCATCACATAAGATCCTCCACAGCCATTACAACTGATCTGTGGTGGTAACTGACTTCATCAGTTCTTGGGGGTGTCATGAGGCCAAAATATAAAGAATCACTGCCAATGTCAGAAGATATTTGCCTTCCTTGCCCTGTCCCTTTATGAGGAATAACAATGCCAAAGTTCCTTTGTTGCACGATGAATGGCTTCAAAGGGTTCCTGATAAAAAAAAAAAACAACAAACACAGCCTTGTGTGGGGCTGCTGCATATTTTAGTGGGAGGTCTGGAAGAAATATTATCCCTTCATCTTAGTCTGCCAAGTGTGGGTAATTGTCACAGCCTGAAGATTTTAGATAAGTCTATCTCTGGCAGTTCTCATCCAGCTAGCAGACCTACAGCTATTACACAATTTCCTTCTGTTGTAGGTTTAGTTTGCTCTATCATAGAAGCAAGGAGAGTTTTTCTAGAGCACCCATGGGTGAGCAGCTAGTCTCTCATACACAGTATTCTCTCGGACGACTGCTCCTAATAGGAATAGAAAGTGCATAAAAATTTTCTAATCAGGCAACATTGCACTGGGACAGGCCTATTCATTGAGTCCAGTACATATTGTTCTAAACGTCTCAAAGTTGATAAACTCGTGATGAAAGTTTAGGACCCAGAAGGCAACAAAACAGGGGATGCTGTCCCAGATTTCTTCTTATCCTAGCTGGCATGAACTCTGGGGGTGTTCAAGGCCAGGCTGGATGGGTTCCTGGGCAGTCTGATCTGGTGGTTGGCAACCCTGCTCATGGCAGGGGGGTTGTAAATCTTTGAGATCCCTTTGAACCCAAGTGATTCTATGATATGATTCTGTGATTCTATTCATGACATTTGGAAAGTACTAAAGCAACGGTAGCTCCTGTGTCAGGACACAGGTTGAAGCCAAAGTTGTTCCTCCAACATCAGTCCTACAAGAAAGGGCTTCCATGAGATTTCTGCTCTCTTGGGAACGTGGGATTTGGCAGCCAGACATTGAAAGGAGTGTTTAAAAGGGGTGAGCATTTTACTATACATTGTTATGTGTGATGGTGGGTTACTGACTGATATCCTTCAGCTCTTACTGCCATAGATGGAACAGAGACTAAGGCTAAGGAACAAAACATTCAGTACGTGTTTTTATTTTGGTCTAAACACGTGCTTTGTCTGAACTATCTACACAGTTCAACCATTTGCATCAAAACCTTTACGGGTAGTTTAAAACAAGCACAAAAACCTCAACAACCACAAAACAAAACAACACTGCGGAGTCCCATTTTCTTCTTTCATCCAGTTTCCTCCCCTCCAGCCACAGTAAGAGTCCAAACTGATTTATCGCGTCACTGATTTCATAGTACAAGATGAGAAGTTTTCACGTATCTGACATCTGAAAAATAACCTCCACCCACTGGAGTGGGACCCAACAGTTCAGCCTCTGATGTGGTGAGGATAACAGGGAAAAGTGAGGCAAGAACTTGAGATATTGTCATGGTTTTTTTACGAGGACAGAATTCCTGCTCTAAATCAAATCCATGCACACTTTCAAACCCCAGAGTACTTTTGTTCAGCAGTCAGGTCAGGGGGTGTTTTATGGTAAGCTCAGAGGGATGAGGCTGTAGTCGTAAATGACTTTTCCTGCCTTTTCCAACTGTGGCTGTTTCTATTTTCATAGTCATGACCCAAACTATTCTCAAGCCCTGATCTCCAGACTTTCCATATTGCATTTCTGCAAATGTAGTCTCACTCCCAGCTAGAAAATACCCTTCAGAGGACTACGGATTTCCTTGCACCTGAGTATGACCAGTTTATTAGGATATCATTAAATGTAGGCACAAAAGCTGCCTGTGAGACTGTTGGGTGATGGAAAACTGGACAAGGTGTTGAATGCGCTGTGCTTGAACCTGCTCCAGCAGGCTAATAAAATCCTAAATGGGGAAAGTGACGAGGGAACTATTACTCATTGTCTTTTGCACTACTAGCACTTGAGAAATCAAATAAAACTGTTGGGTAATGAGTTCAGAAAAAGCCAAAGAAGATCATTTTTTATATGAAGCACAACTAAGCTATGAAATTTCTTCTTCAAGACAGTGTGGATGCTAAAAGTTTAAAGGGATTCAAGAAGTAGTCAAATTCAGGAAATGTAAACTTCATGCAGGGCTGTTAAATATACAGACACCACATCCACATTAGGAAGATCCTGTGATGCAGCCTTTCATCACAAGTTCATCTTGTTTCTACAGTTTCCTGTAGTAGTCTGCTCCTGGTTGCTGCCAGAGATAAGAAATTATGACTTTTTGGTTTATGAGTTTCAGGTTGACTTACTTTATGTGGCTTGAATAGAAACACCACATCCCCCATAATGTCTCTAAAGCAAGTTTTTGTACAGTGGTCTACAGAACACTGTATGTGATCAGAGAACATTTAACACTGTTTTGTGCCTCTTCAAGCTGGCACCAATTTTAAACCAGAGACGTACTCAAATAAGTACACTGCTCATGGTCTTTTTTACATTCTTTCTAATGTTGTCGATGGAGAATAATGTGGCCTTCTAGAGAGAAGCATCTGATGCAGACATCCAGAGGGGGTTTCTGCTACTGCTGTATAGGAATTTTTTGCTGTCTGAGAGTCCTGTGGGATCCAAGGCATCCACATTGAGTTGACAGGTGGAAGACAGAATGTGAGGAGATTCCTACAGGAGAAGAATCTTGAGGCCAGTCAAGCTGTATAGACTTAGATGAGCAAAGCCCTAACAGGAGACCTCACAAGAAAAAGAAAGCTCCTCCTTACCATCCTCCTGGTGCTGATGCCTTTCCCATGCATCTTGTGTAGACAGGGATGAAAGCTGAATTGTGCAGAAGAAATGTCGCTTTGTTTAGGATCTGAATGTATAAGCTAGGAAAGTTGAAAGATTCCTCCTGGGATTGAGTCCCATTAACTTCCAGACCTAGATCATATATCTGGCAGAGCCAAGTCTTAAACCTTGCCCTTGTGAGCTTTTGTCTCAAGTCTAGAGACGTGGCAGAGACATGAGTAGGATGATCTTGCTTTTCATTCCTGCCATTTTGCTTCCCTAAGAGCAATTCTGATGCAAAGGAACATTTTAATCCTCATGTACTGCCACAGAGCTTGGATGGTGTGTGGTCAGTGGTTCTCCCTGCAGTGAAATAACACTGATCACCACCAACACCTGTGGATGTTTTCAGCCACATCAAACTTGAGATTTAAAGGAGCCTCCTGGCTCACTGAGCTCAGAGATTATATTGTAGTACAGGGTTTTTCTTCTTCTGACAGACAATCTGGCTTTTAGCCAAACTGGATATTTACTATGAAGTGACAATGGCTGAAATCAGATAATGCAATGCTGGTCCAAGTGGATAGTGTATTCCTTCTCATATATACCATTGCCCATAGCAAACAGGAGAAAGAGAATGGCATTCATACAGGGGGATTCCTGTGAAGTTGGAGGGAAAAGAGCAGCCCCAGATGAAGGAGAGGTGTCCCAGAAGCAGATGCTACCATCCTTAGAAATAATTTCACACTTCAGATATAGCAGCACTAATACCAAAGCTTGATGGGATGCAAAACTGTTTTGCTCTTGTTCCCTATCTCCACCCCTCCATTCATCATTTCCTTGTTTCTGTTTCCAAAATCCCTAAGCTAATGCAAGTTTGTTACATAAGGGAGGAAAGGGTTCTGGGTGGTATTAATTAAAATCCTGATATTTTGAAGGTTTCTTTTAAGACAGGATCCTGATAAAGTCAACAGACTTTGTACCCCTGATCCAATTAAGAAAGGGGATGTGAAGAAGGAGCTGAGCTACTAACTGAGGGAGCTGAGCTAGCTGATTGTTTATTCAGGGGTTTTCTAAGGAATTTTGTCTGTAGATATTTGAGAATATCTTCAGGGGAAAGAGAGAGCTGGAAAACAGTTTAGAGAATGCAGAGGAGTTTTGGACTCTTCTGCAGAAAATGCTCCCAAATTAATTCCACTAAAAGTAGTTGTTTTCAAGATTACTCTTGATTTTATTTCTGACCCAGTTGCTAGCCAGGTTTACTAGGAGATGCTCCCAGAGGCTGCTGAACTTCTGTACCAGCCAAAAGATCCATCACCAAAGCAAAGCAGAGATTTGAGAGAGATTGATTCAGACACTTTTGGGTCTAAATCTGCAGAACCTTTTGGAAGAGATATTTGTCCAGCTGATATCTATCAGCGCAATCTTTCTGAGGTCAGCAGAGGTAAACTGATTTAGTTCAGCTGAGAATCTAGCCCAAAATATGGAGTCATAGGAAACAGAGACAGGTTGCAGGGCTGGTGAAATCTGAGGGCCTAAAGAAAAAGGAGAAAAAAGGCATCAGACATTCTAAGAGTTGGCTGTTGATAGTTTTCCAGAGAGGATTTACTCTTCTTAGAAATAAATTGTGTTTTTGGGAACTTTTCTGGGGAGAAATATATGGATCATCTCTCTTTTCGATGCAAGAGAGAAGCCATATAGGAGCTGTTGTGCGGAATGGTTAGAGACTAAATCTATTCCCAGTATTTGGCAAATGAAGAAGCCAGTTCACGGAGCTTGGACATTGCTTCACAATGCAGCTGGGTCCAGAAGTGTTAGGTCTTGGCCCAGTGATGAACTCTCTAGACCCTTCTTTGAGTGTACCTCTCTGAAAATTGTTAAAAGTCTGCTGTCTACTTTTGTATAGAAGGTCTTGGCTCTTTTACAGAAGATGAAACAGCCAGAAGAGCCTACCTTTTGGTCAATTGCTTAGAAGAATTCAACGAGTTTCAAAAGAGAACGTAGTGCAAGCTGTACAGGGGAAAAAAATCCCTCTCTTGCTTCTTAGATCCTTGAAATTTAAGACCCATCCCTTCTTAAAATAGGTCATCATAGAACTATTTACATTCTCCTTTTCTGTCGAATCTTTAAGCATCTGCAAATCTTTCCTGATCCATCTGAAATGTTTAAATAAGTATTTAGTCTAAGCTAGGGTCCCTTCCAACCAAACTATTGGGACCAGAAAGGTCATAACACAGGCATTTCCAAAGCTGAAGCTGGCTGTTAAAATCTTCACTCCTGCTTACACACTGGGATCATTTTCCATTTCATTTGTGGTCTTGCAAGAGTCAACAGTGTCTCCATTGCTACAGTATTATTCTATTCAGCACACTGATTTGGCAGGCAGAAATTTTGTTCTCAGGCATGCATTAATCTGAGTTATTTCAAAATAGAGCCAAAATGTCTAGCAGAGGTCACCTTGGTTGGTCTCAGTTTTGTCTCTTCCACATTGCACAGCATGAACTCTGCCTAATGGAAGCGGCCCTTCCAGCTGGATTATGCCAGAGTCTGTCAAAGGAACAATTCCCTGCATCTTCCTTTCCCAGTGTGACATAACACCGACAAGTCAAATTAATATGATATGGAATTGCAACTTCTTAGGACAATATAATAAACCAAAGAAACTAGCAATTGTCAGCGTTCAAGTTAATTCCTGAGGTGTGAAGGGATGCTATGTAAACCTGCATCTTCCCTTGTGATACCTCTTGTGGCACCTCTAGAACTCTAGTCTGGTGACAGCGAGCACAATTTGTACTGGATTCTAGAACCTCAAACCCTAGGTTCTAGGTTTCATTCTTCTGTAGAGATATTCCATAATTCAGCAGTGATAAATGCATCTCAGAGTTCTGCATCAGGCACAAAAATTGAAGCATTTTCTCCCAGAATTTCCTTTCCTCTAAATAGATTTTTTCCCATTGTTCATATTTATTTAGGTTTCTTGGAGCTTATTCATAAACACAAGGTTCTCTTTCTCTTTCTCTTTCTCTTTCTCTTTCTCTTTCTCTTTCTCTTTCTCTTTCTCTTCTTTCTTCTCCCTCGCTTTCGCTTTCGCTTTCGCTTTCGCTTTCTCTTCTTTCTTCTCCCTCCCTCCCTCCCTCCTTTCCTTCCTTCCTCCCTTCCTCCCTTCCTCCCTTCCTCCCTCCCTTCCTCCCTTCCTCCCTTCCTCCCTTCAGACAAGAACCAGTGATTGTGTCTACATTGTTGTTTTTTCTGCTCTTGCTGAGACTATCAGTGCAACAAAGTCATCAAACACCTCTTCTAAATTCCACCTTTTGGTAATGGGAATCCTTCAAAAAGCATCAATCATCCAGCAGCATTCTACAGTGTGTTGGGAAATATTCTACTCTCAAAAAAAAAAAAAAAATCCTCAAATTCTTCCTCAACTGCTTCAATCTTTTTCACTTTTGATCATCACCCTTTGTGATAAAATCAAGAGCTTAACAGATTATTGGTGAGCGCTGCTCCCCAAGTGCTGCTCTCCAATTTATAACTAACTTAAGCATTTACATTATGCAGTCCTCTTACAGATGTTAACTCAGCATTGAGAAATAACAGATTTTATCCATTGAGCTTCAATTGCACATGGCCTTTGTTTTATTTTAACAGTAGCATCACTGTTTCTGGCACCTCTTTAGCTCTGGTCAGTCTGTTGAGATTAAAATCCCCATCTATTTCCAGCCTGCCATGAAGCCTTGTGCTATACCTCCAAAGTTTTCTATGGCTCTGTTCTTCCTTGGAGCACATTTTTTGCCACTTTGTTGATCAATTATCACTTAGACCACTCTGTTGCTTTCATTGCCGGAGTTTTGAGAGCAAATAAGAGCTTTTGTATGACATGAAGGAGTAGTTGATTCCAACTGACTCATACCAAGCTGAGGTAAGGACTGCACCACACACAGACGATCTAAAAATAATGACCATGAGAATCTCCAACAAATCAGCCACGTAATTCCCACTGTCAGTTCCTGGGGCTTCAAAACATTGGCCTGGAGGGTGTAACAATAGTCCAGACTCGCTGCAAATCATTTATAAGGTCAGACTTCAAGCAGAGAAGATCTCCCACACCAGCGTCTCCTCCCAGAATGGTTTCTGATTACGTCTACCTCGCTCAAGACTTTCTGACACTCCTTGCTGTGGTCATGGCACATCTGGTGCATGCTATTGGTGTAGATGATAGCTGAAAACTGCCTCATACATTCCTTGAATCCTTCTGGCCAGGTGAAGAGCTCAGTTCAGACCAAGTCTATCCTGTATGATCTGAAATGTAGCCTGGCATCATGGCTATGTCTCTGTTCCTCTGATGTGCCCTTGATCCTTGCTGGAATGCAAGAGCATGGAATGGGTGAAAGAGTCTCTGTCACTTGAGAGGTTTCATCCCTGCTGTTGTGCAGGGATGTTTGTTTTCCTGGTTGTTTTGCAGGAATTCAGCAGGCAGCAGTCCAACTTCTGCACCCACCCACAGTGAGATAAGATCCATTTTCTCCATTCAAAGAAGGCTTTGAAGTAACATCATCAGTGTCTCAGGTTCCCTGCCCTTCTGTTGCTTAATTTCTCTCTAACAGAAGTAAGATCAGAGCTCTGTAATTTGTCCAGAAATCTGCCTTCAGGTTTCTATCTACACTGTTTTAATGGATTGCTGAGTTTTTGATTTATTATCCCAAATGTCTGGCCAATGTAAATGTTTCCTTTCCTCAAAGCCAGCAAAGATTTGTAATATGCCTACAAATAATACTCCAATCTGACCACATCAATAAGATAGCAGTAAGTTACAGAGACACATACAATCCTCTCATTGGTATACGTTGTTGTGTGTAATTCTATGTTACTTGTGTAACTCATAATATAGCCTTAATCTCAGCCTGAAAATGGCTGCATCATCAAAGTACTTCTTTCCTTTTTAATGATGAATGCCAACCCTTATTACTCCTCCTTTTAAAATTTCTCCCATTGATGCACCGGAGGTGTTGTGTCATTTGACAGCTAGAGGATGTTATCAGGAACGTGGAATCTCATTTTGGAGACAGCAAATCCAGCATCTCCAAAAGGTTATCTCTGCGTTTCTCAATTCTGCATCTGGCACATATCCTGAGTACTGCTTTTATGGAAAAGTTTACAGGAATCTCTTGCTCCTTAGTGGCTCTTTAATGTTTTCTGCAGGAGCTGATCTTCTTACAGAGTGCTAAGCACGCAACACAGAAATCCAGTAAACTTATTTTGGGAAGAAGACGGTGGTACTTGTCGGTGCTTTTAATGACCTTTACTTCAAGGCTGAATTAAGTTAGTGAATTGTGGCAATTCATTAAGACCAAACTGGTTAATCCTTGATGCTAATCCTGGATCCTGGAGTTAGATGATAACGTAGGCACTTTATCTCTCCCCCTTCCCTTATATTTTCTTCCACATTCTTTTCTACTCTTATTAAAAATATTTTTCTCTTAGCTAAAAGAGATTTTTAACATCTCAAAGGTACAAAGAAAATGCTTGAAAATGTGTCACCATAGCTCAAAAACCTTAGTTGACTAAGAGACCCCACACCACATAAAGACTGTTAAGCCCTTTATGTACACGGTGAGCCAGGGTGTCTGATCTGCAGCGTGTGTCAAGGCAGGTTGATTTTTTTCACTGGATCATACAGAAGGCTACATGAGATCTTCTACCTTACAAAGCTCCAGAGCTTGGAGTGGATTCCTCCAACCAATTCCAACTTGTCTTTGCTGGAACCTTCATAAACCTTTCTCCATCTAATCACACCTGTCATTAATAAAGCTCTTGCCACAGCCTTTCTCTAGATAGAAGTTGTCAAGATTCTTGATTCAGATGGTGATTTTCATTAAGCCCTGTATCAATCTGTGGGAGTTTATCTCAAATTTAGCTCACTGGCAGATGGGGAGGGAGCTGTGAGGGGATGCAGCAAGGAGACAGAAAGACTTTTCTCCATGCACTCACCTGCATGAAGTCACTGTCAGGAGGGTGTTGCAGCAGGAATGTTTTTGGATCCCTTCTTATTGCCAGAAATGAGCTAGACTTTGGCCTATATGGCATGTCTATGGTTTGGAAGAAGAAAGAATAACGCCCAAACAACCCAGAGTGTTTTTTTCAGGCTCTGAAACTGTTCACATCCAATGAGATGGGTGAGGATTAAACAATGAAGAGAGGAAAATAGGCAACCCTCACTTTACACTTCTTCAAATCTTGGCTAAAGCAGATGGATCAATATGTGAACAAGGGTGCAATCATGGCACAAGTATATTTTCAATGAGCCAGTCTTGTGAGGTGAGATCGTCTGCAGGACAGCACACAGTGTGAACATGTCTGAGGAGCTGGGTGTGTGTTCAGTATATAAAATTACATCAAAGAGGGATTTAGGGTCTTTTCAAAATCAAGTTGAAGATGCAAGGAAGCTGTGGGTCGAAGCCAACTGTGCAATGCCATTGTCTTTGTCCACTCCACAACCTCAGGCTCCAATAGATCAAAGCAGAACTGGGCACACACCATCATGGAGTGGAAGGGAAACTGTGATGCTGCCCTTTAAGCACACAATGTTCCAGACAATCTACAGAAGTAAGAAGAGAGGAGTTGGTTCGGAGTTTCATGATGGACATGTGAGATGACTCATGACATTTAAGAAGTTTGCTTATGTGCATACGAACTCCATGGAGTAATTTAAGGTGGGAAGCACAGACTAAATCCTATGGGGAATGGGGTTCCACCCAAGGCCTCGTTAGTGATTTAGAGTTGTCTCTGAGGCATGTTTTCCCCTAGCAATCCATTATAGCTCTCATTCTTATTTCTGGGCCAGAAGAAACTCCTTCCTCACATCTTGTCCATTAGCCTAGGACATGTGTGTGCCCTTTCTGGAGATTCTCTTGCTTCTGGCTGTGCCGAAGACCAAGCTCACTGAGTATCTCCCAGAGGAAGCTTCAGCTTTCAGTGCCCAGGCCTCCATCATTCCTTTGGTTCCAACTGGTGACAAAGGTAAATGACTCACAGGGTTGACAGTTCTTTATAGGAAACAGATTTTCTACAAGGAGAAATGACTCAGAGCGTCTGCCTCAAGACTGAACAATGGGGCCAGTCACCCAGCAGAGCCCAGCACTGAAACCAGAACCTGGTGTCCTGTCCCATGTTGGCAGAAATATTATTCCAGTGGCAGCTCCACTCGAGTCAAAGGAAAAATTGTCAGGGCCTTGATTTTAGGGGGAGCAGTTAAACTTATTTATCACGTATGGATATGGTCTGCAGCAAGGGGCAAAGTGATGTAACTTCCTGTAGGGTGTTGGGGTTGGAACTATTGATTTTCTGCCTATAGTATCAGAATTCTGGTATTTGTAGCAAAACCAAATATAATACTGACTGCTTTAGTGACCTCTAAATACTGTTAGTCTTATTTTCTCGACTCAGACATCTAATTTGTGCTGGATTCTCAGTAAAGAGCTCACTTCTGTTCCCCTTGATGTGTGGGCCTTTGCTCGTCGTGCAAATCCCGTTGTATCAATAAAACTACTTGTGTATAGGTGGATAGCATTAAGGTACTGCAGTCTATTATTTTATATTCCGATATCAGCCTTCCTTGGAAAGTGCTGTCTGGTATCCATCTAAAAGTTTCTAAGTAGAGGACAACTTGGTAGTTTCCTGGGATCTACCTGATCTTTAGAGGTGGGCAATGGCTCTCTTATTTCTGTTTCTCCTTATTCTGCATTTGCACAGTCCAAAGTAGACCATAATTTTAATAATTAGAAGAACTTGATGTCTATGTGGAACATGGTGATACTGCTTTTAGGAGCTGAGAATTTGAGAGCTTGAATTTTCAAAAATCTCACCACACAAATGCCTGCTTTTATTTCATTTGATTACAAAGGGCAGCAGTTTGCCATGCTGCAAAGCAAATAAAAACAAACAGACAAACAAAACCTCCCCCACAATTTAAGTCTCTGCTCTATGTCTGCAATTGTTGTCATGACAGAGATACAGCCCCAGCCTCTTTTGGGAGTGTGGTTTTATGTGTGTGTGCTAGAAAATTAAGGCTTGTGTCAGGGCTGTAGCACTGGAATCTGAGTCTCCATAAAGAAGCATTCAAGAAGTGTGAATTCAGATATTCTCCATCTCCTCTGCTTTTCTGCTGTGTTGGTTAAACCTCAATTATATCTACAGAGAAGGCTGTGCCCCAAATGGATTTCTACTGATGTTTGCTAGGCAATCCACCAAGTGTTGTGCTGAGTTGTAAAGTGGATGCATCCCTCACCACAGGGGAAGGTTTCCTCTAAAGCGGTGTCACAAATGTCCACGAGAATCAACAGCTGCACTTTCACCAGTTATGGTGGACCAAGCTTACACCAGGGAACCATGGACCAGAAGCAATAAAACAAAAGTGATGTTATTTGTGTGTTGTTTGCCTTCCTGGAATGTCTCTCCTTCCCCTTTTGAGTCTAGATTTGAGGATGAGAGAAACTACATTCGTTTCAGACCTCACCAAAAAGGTATCCCTTCCTTTTGGCACCTCACCCACCCCTATTCTCATATACGCAGTTACCTCCCAGCCTTGGGGAGGCAGAACTGAAATGATGGCTTAGTCTCCCATAATTCAGGCATTTAACTTCTGCACCATCAGGAGACTTTGGTCTATTTCTCTCCAGATTTTGCAACACTGTTAGGTATTTCCTGCAAATGCTGGTGCTGCCACTGCTCGTTCCTGACACACCATGCAGTAGAGGGCAATGATCCATACTGGGTGCAGTGCCACTGCCTCTGGTTGTGTGTGATACAGTTGTTTATTTACTGACTGCTTCAGAGGATGCTTTTATTCCCATCTCATTAAGGATCTCAACTCACCTTTGTTCAGCCAGACAGCTCAATTCGTGATTCAACACTCAGATTTCTTTCCTGTCGAAAACCAGCATGTAGTAAGAAAATCCCCTTCCTAATCAATCAGTAAGCTTGCTATGATCTATTTCTTCCTATGGATAGATTTTTGCTTTCCTTAAAAACCGGTTTTTTTTGCATGAATCATATCTTCTGACAGCCCACTACGAAGCACACTTCTAGCCTCTGTCTAGCCTGCATCCCCTCTTAACCACGCATCAGTTCTTCCATTTCCAACCCAGCTGTCAGTTTGTCACACTTTGAGGTTTCCAGGTACACACAGTTAATTACATCAGATACTCTCAGATCTTCTGTCTCATTGACACATGCTTAGCATGTGTTAGACGGTTAGGTCATGGTAGTTTTCTGTCGACCACTGTTGAACTCATAACTTTCTGCTCTTTCAAGCTTATGTGAACTTGGATTGAGAGCTTTACCTTGGCACGGGGAAACTGTGGACAGGAATGAGCATTGCTCTTTTTTATTTTTCTGCTCCTCCAGACACTTCAAGTTGCACAAGTGAAGACAGCCAGATGAGAAAGGTAACTTCAAGGTCTTGAGATATTAAGTATTATTATCCAGGTGTACAACAAGCTGTTGAAGAGGCAGCAGGGAGTGGTTACAGGACCATTAAAACGTGCTGATGCAGACAAGTCTCAATTACTCTCGTTGGTCCAGTAAAGGGACTTTCTCTATCCCCAGCTCATTCAAGTTTCCAAGGGCAAATGAAGGGTAGCAGACATGTTATGGAGGACATTTGTCTCATCCCACTGACCTTAAAGAACTGTCTTGGGATGAATTGTCTCTTGGACTGCAAAGGACACTGAGATGTATACTCTAAACCAGGTGAAAACATGCAGATGCCTGAAATGAGGGAAGAGTCCCTTTAAAGGGTGAATTGTTAGGAATATCTGATCCATGAAGGAATGTTGTTTGACCAGGATTGATTGGCTTGTTGGTAAACCCTGACCTCATTCTCAGCCTAGACAATCACTTCCAAGACAGCAGAGGTGCCTAGGGTAGCAGGGTGAAATCTACCTGAATGTTCTTCGTCACTCCAAGGATAAGGATAAAAACTCCCTGGACACCTCCAGAAGTGTCATCTCCCCACCTGGAAGATGGGAGATCTTCATCTTTGGAAGAATGTATATATTTTGCACATTTTTTCTGGTGGGGTGACTGGAAACTGGCTATTATCTTTATAACGTTTGATGTTCCCACATGAGTTCTCTTCCTGCCTCAGTCTTCACACTAACTTTAAGAAAAATGTGTCATCGCTTTTTCTTCTTCCTCCTTTTGCTTTTTTATGTCTGTTTAGATTGCAGGCTCCCTAGGACCATGTTTTTTTTTTTTTTTTTGCTGAGACCTGTGTCAATCTACTTGCTACATGGGTCACATCCATTTCTCTCTGGTGATAGCTGGGAAATCAGGGTCTGACAGTCTTGAACAGAAACAGATTCATCTTATCTAATCTAATCTATTTTAACTAATAATCTATCTTAATTAATCTTATCTAATCTTTAGCAACTTAAACATTAGGAGTCCAGTATCAGGTATTTCCTGGTACTCCTGATATAGTCAAAAGGTCTACATGGAGTGATGGGTTTCACCTGGCATAGTCACCACAGCAGCATCCCCTGGATGCATCTACTCACTGCCATCAGCTGGTAGTTGTTGCAGCCTGTGGCTTTACTGTGAATGACATAATGTAAAATTGTCCCACAGTCTGAATGATTCATTTCTCTCTTGCCTTTAGATGCTGTAGAAGCCAAATTGAATGTATTGTGCAGATGACCAGAGTACGGTCCTGGCAGCTTGTCTGTTGCCTGATAAAATGGGTCTTCTGTGAACTAAAACATTATTAATAGTCATAATACAAATATTAATGTGCTTATTGTCACTGCTTCTTTAGATTAGCAAGCTCAGATGTCTGGAAGCAGCTGTGGGAACAGGCTGGGGCCCTGCATGGGCTGTTTATTGCTTTAATGTTCATTGTTGGAAGCAATGAGTCTTACAGAAAGGAAAAAAACGATTTAGGTCTTTTCCTCCCTCCCTTTTCTTTCGCCTTTCTCCTTCTCACGCTATTGCTGGACCCCATTTAAACAAATAAAAGCCTATAGAGCATGGCTGGTGTGATAAGACTGAAAAAGGAAGCAATTGGGAAAAGACAGTTCCTGTGAGTACCTTCGGGTTCTTTCATCCCAAAGATCAGCTTTAGGGGTTTTGCTGTGCTCTGTCACTGGAACGCTCAACGACCGCGTGAAATAAACAGCCAGCTCAAATCATCTCTAAGAGGTTGTAACTGCAGCAGAAGGGATGGCTCTTGGCTTGCAGGGAACTCTGTGGTCTGGCTGAGGCAATCAAAGAGGGCTATAATAGCCAGGCCCAGCTATCTGGGATCGGTGGGTAATGCAAAATGCCATTATTCATTTTGTTAGCTGGAAATGCCCTTTACTTACATTTCCACTTAGCTAGGTAGTTTCCTCAGGACTCCGACAATTCAAGATGCAGACGTGTTATTAAGACATTTTAAAGATCCCCGTGTTTAACAAAAACATCTGAAGGGACTGAAAGTCTTTGGATATTTTATTTCTTTCCCTTCATCCTTTTATTAATAAAGAGCAAAACCAAATAAAAGCATAAAGCTCTAGCACAACTGCTAAGTCGCTAAGAAAGGATTTTCTTCCAAGGCTCCTGTCAGCAGCCTGTACACATATATTTTTATTGTAACTTTTTTAAGGAAATAGATTAACTTTTGGATTTCGGAGGTCAATCTGCTGGGAGGAAGCCACAACTATGGCACTTGGTGATAGACACATCTGCAAGGCAAACAGAAAGGATCTAAGGTGGGTTTTGCAGGTGAGTTTGATTGATCTCCAGAAACTGGATCACTGTGCTTTTTGTTCCCAAGGACTGCTTTGGAGTTGGGACAACAGAGAAAAAGAAAAGAGAGCAATAGATTTGGAGGAAATGGGGTATTGAATGCAGTTCTGTCTAGCTGAGCAACCACTACAGTTCCAGGCCAAAGAGCAGCTCCTCTGATGATCCCACACAGTCCACATACGATGTGCAGATCTACACCATCACCACTGATTTCCACACCACTAATCAGCTTCACTATATTTCTTCCTTATATTTGGATATTAGAAAAGTTTTTATGATAAGGGTGGTGAAGCACTGGAACAGGTTGCCCAGAGAGGTGGTGGATGCCCCATCCTGGAGACATTCATGGTCAGGCTGGATCAGACTCTGAGCACCCTGATCCAGCTGTAGATGTTCCTGTTCAGTGCAGGGCAGTTGGACTGGATGGCCTTTAAAGGTTGCTTCTAAATCAAACAATTCAATGATTTTATGATTCAACCACTCCAAGCTGCTCCTCAGGTCTCCAGAGCTTCACTGTCCATAACCCACAAGCTGCTTCTGCCTGGTTCCTTCCCAAGCTGTCACAGTTCCTATAGATCCTGCCCAAAAGTGAGACCAAAGGTTGCTAAGGCCTCCCCAAAATCTCAGCATCCACGGAGGGCAGATGCTGTGCTTTCTCTTCCAGCATTTGATTTCCTGGCACCCGAGTAAGTCCTTCTGTATCTGTGTTGCATTGCTGCAGGTGATGAAAATACAGGTAGGCCTTGCAGGAAAGACATCAAGAGAAGCTCATACCCACAAGGATTTATTTTATGTTATTTTTATTTTTGTGTTTTGATGGTTTTTTTTTCATTTCTATACCAAAAAAGCACTAGATAGAGAATTGCAGCCTCTCCAGAAGCTGGAAAACTATCAATTTTAATTGTTTCTACTGATTCTCCTCCCCATTTTAGGTGTTTTAAGTTCTTTTCCTGGTACCTGTGCACACATCGACCGCTGGTGAGACTCTGCCACTTGAGTCTGCAGCATTCAGTCTCCATAAAACTTGAACAAAAACCCCAACAGTTCCCAAAACCGAAGGATCAGGTTGCCACAGAACATGTCCAAAATAGAAGGCAAACCAGAAAAACAAAACAAAACCCGAGCCTAAAACATTAAAGGGAAACAAAGCTACCCAAAAATGCAGCCAGCAGCACAAAAAGGAAGCCATGCCATGCCCTCACCGACTCCTGCTCTGTAATTAAGTGAAAATACTGAAGGTTTGGTATTTTTAAAACTGTTCTCTGGTTTCCTCAGGGGAGAGAAAGGGAAAAAAAAAAAAAAGAAAAATTAAAAACGTCTTGTGTTCTTTTCCTAAGTAAACAGAAGAAATTCAGGGGATTAATTCTCCCAGCTCAGCCAGAGATGGAGGATACTTTTCCTTTGTTAATTTTTCCTGTTCTTTTTTTTTCTTTTTTTGTTTATTTTTTCCTTCTGTGGCTTCTGATTTTGCCACTGGGCTGCACGGTTTCTTGTAGGCCTGAAACTCCACCAAAAGGTGCCCACAAGTTTTAACTGATCTGGAAATAAAAGTTGGGTGTGTTCCAAGAGAAATCTCAAATTTAAGTGGGGAGGAAGAAATGGTTGTTCTTTAAGCAGTTCAGAACTTCTGATTTCTCAGATTTTTCAGATTTTCTTTCTGTTTTTTTCAGAACCTGATGCCTGTGCTGAGGAATTCTCCTATTTAATTGGATGAGAGTAAGGAAAAGAAGAAAAAAATATTTTTTTTTTCTGTAGAGAGTTGTTAAGAACAACAACAACTGAACTTTTCCTGAGGAAAATGGGAAGGGAGCAGCATTTTGTTTTCTTTGTCAAAAACTCAAACACTAAAAATACATTCACCAGGAACCAAACGTGTCTGTGGAGTCTGAGGGACCCTGGAGCCCATAGGTTCCCACTTTCCATACCCACAGAATGGACAGCATTTCGCACAATGCACTGCAAAACATGCAAATGAAGACTGTTGAGTATTGGGAAATGTCGTTTAGCTTTGGGACCCTACCCTTGAGGAGGCCAAGATAAATTTCCCATCGCTGAAAAGGATTGTGCCAGCCTTTCTCCATAAAGATACGTTGTTGCTTGGCCTGAGTATTATTTTTCTCACGAATTAAATGTCTGGAGAAAAGAAATCTAAATTTTGCACTAAAAGGAGGGAGATTGCCTGAAAAGATGATTGATAAAGCAACTTTCTTCTGATAAATAGTGGATAAGGCCAAAGATTTGCCCATGTCATTCTTCGTTACTTTAAGGATAATCTGTTTTCCTTCTCCTGGAGCCACTACCATGCTAATGAGTTGCAGTTATTCTTTTAGAAACATACAGGCCACTCTTGATTACTCAAATTTAAACATGAACAATTTGATTCTCCATAGAAGACGAGAGAAAAGTGTTGGGGCAGGGGAAGAGGCTGTTTCTGAATCTACACCTGAAGTATATTGTGAACCAATATTGTGTATTAATGAAAAGCTCTAAGAAGGATTTAGCTGAGCAGAACAGCCAGGAATGGAGAAAACATGGGAAAGCCATAGGCTGCCTCAACTCAAGGACATGGTTTAGTGGGCGTGGTGGTGATGGGTTGATGGTTGGACTTGGTGATCTTAGAGGTCTTTCCCAACATTAATGATTCTACAATTCTATGAACTCATTTTTCCATGGCTGGAGATTTGGTGCTCAGCTGAATAAGCTGAGCTTCAACATGTGAGCTAATAGCTTGTCTGCATCCCCAACCTCAGCTCATTTTCGCGTTCAGGGTAAACACTGTGTTACAGTGAGTGATGCTTTGAGTACTGTGCAATTAGTTTGATGG
This sequence comes from Penelope pileata, assembly GCA_013396635.1. Taxonomy (NCBI): domain Eukaryota; kingdom Metazoa; phylum Chordata; class Aves; order Galliformes; family Cracidae; genus Penelope; species Penelope pileata. The sequence continues at coordinate 1,379,349 of WBMW01004108.1, read as the reverse complement.
TTCTACTGCATGATCTTGAATATTTTTTCCAATTTCTGTGACTTTATGAATGAGAATATCAGCTGGAATCCCACAGAGATGTGAGGCAGCAGGGACAGATCCATGGTTCCTCCTGCTATATGGAGGAAGGAGACTTGGAGCTGAAGGCCAGGGGGATTCCTGGTCTCTGAACGACCTTGTTGCACCAATCATTGTGAATGAGAAGAGCAGAAGAAACCAGACATGGGGGTCACTGCTTCCTTTACTTAAGCTCTCTCTTTCAAATGGTTCATACAAATATCTTTAATGATCTCCCTGGCCACCAAGAACATCTGCACAGAGCTGCCAGATGTTATACAGTGTCTTCTGGAAAAGCAGNGTTGGACCAAGATGATCTCTAAGGTCCCTTCCAACCTGAACCATTCTATGATTCTGTGATTGGAATAACAACCTCAGAATAGATAGAAATTGGGATGGGAATCAGAAGCATGAAGTGGCTTCCAAGGTGGTCATCCAGAAAGACAGAGAGGTCTCAGAGACTTCCCTGCTGAAGAAGGGTTCTGGATTTACTCAGATTGTCATCTCCATACGAACATGAGTATCGATCTTCAAAGATGCAGCATCTTGCCCCTCTGAGTCACATTTTCCATGAAAAAGCTGGTTTTTATTTTTATTTTTTATTTTCCTTTCAACAGCTGTGTCAACAGATGAAAACGTCTGTTTCTGGTGAACCCGACAACTGCTGGAGGATATTGAGAAGCAAAAAGTGGAACCAGGAGAGCGTTGCCTGCACTTTGCAAGGTGTAACAACATCACATCACTATACTGCAGGAGAATAAAGGGAGAACTTCAGTGTACAAATGCCTGAACTTTCTCCAAACAAACAAACAGCAGAGACAACAGCTAATGAAGAAAGCAGGGTGCAGCACAATATTTGGTTTTGGAGTGACTGAATTGCTGTGTATCCAAATAATTTAAATCAGATTATATGATGTGGGCCAAACACTTATTAAGATCATAACCAGTGATTTCAGTTTGTTTGTTTTTAGTAGGAGAATAATGGAAATAGGAAGTTTATTTCAAAGCAGCTTATGTCCTCTGAGATACTGCTAACTTAAAAATCCATTACAATCCACTCTTTCAGAGCATCATGAGTGAAACAAAGTGGAGTTGGCCAAAAGGAAGAGCTGTTCTCATTGTCAGCTTAGGGAAAGCATCAGAAAAATCTGAAAAAAAATATGAAGTCAATTTTTCAATTATAATTGAATGAAGGCTGGAAATTTCATTTAAAATATACTAAAAACATAATTTTATCCAAATTAAATCCTATTTTACTAATCCCTTATTTAAAAAATGGCTCTGCTTTTATTCCTACAGGAAGGAAATCAGCATAAACCTATGTATCTATAAAAAAAAAATGCATAAGTGTACAAAGAGTTAAATATAGTGCATCTGTGAAGCAGGCCAGCAACATTACTGAGATACACAGAATTAGATGCACATAGAATAGAAATGTACGTACAGTGTGTACATCTGTATGCTCATCCATGTATGTGTGTGTATGTACAGAGAGTTTTATTCAGAACTCTGGCTATTTTCTCACCCTGCTCACTAGCAATGTATTGTAGGTATACTGTAAGGACCAGAATAAATCATACAGCATCAATTGAGCAAATTTGGTGTAAGTGCTTCAGCCACAAATTTGTACACAGAAGTAAATATGTACGTGCATCACTGTATACATTCTCTCATATGTTTGCTTGTATAAATAAACAGGGATTGTGCATGTAAATGCATGCTGCTGGGTGTGCTTGCATGCACATTCTCACGTGTGTTGATCTATTCCAGGTATCTGTGGACATGGAAGAGTGGACCAAGTCCCCAGCCTGGTATCCAGGCTCACACACAGCCAACATCATACGTTTCAAGAGCCACTGGAAGCAGCTCTGGAATAACTGATGTGAGGCAGCCCTGAATGAGACCTCTCCCAGGCTGACACCAAAATAAGGCATCGAAGAGGCCTTCTGCCATCTACCTCCATCAGCACGCTACGGAGGAATGGGGGCATCTTCCTCTCCTATACAACTGTGGCTCCAGGTGCATCATTCAGGGAAGGCTGAGAAAAGCATTTAAGTGATGTGTTGAACTGAATTGGGTCTTTCAAGGAGAAGACATTGCATATTTACTGGGCCTTGGAAATGTAAGCGACGTCTGTCTTCTTGCTGAAAGCCAGCAGGAAAAAATTAGTGCTCCAACGTGCAACTTGCACTTGCAGAAAGCACTTCTTTCCCAGATTACTCTATCTCCTCTAGAACAGAGCACACACACACACACAGAGCCCATCTGCTTCAACTCTGCGGAGCTGGCACAGCTGCATCCTTATCTTCTGCATCAGCATCCCAAACCTTTTACTGCTGACAAAAGAGAAATATTTACGCAAGGAGGCTGTGGGAACGCAGCATTCTCACTGGCACGTTCTCCCATGCCTTGTTTTCAGTCACAAATAAATCACAGCATGGACAGCTTATCTGTGTTTTGTAGGCAACAGCTAAAATCGTAAAATTCTCTGGATTGAGAAGGTCAGACCTCAAGCTGCTAATCATAGCTGACACAGAAAAGCAGAGAATCTGTTCCAATAAACTCTTGGGTACCCAAATCCCTGCCCCCAGCTGTGGGTCCTGGTGCTGAGCAAATAATGTGGATGGCATTAATTGGTGTAGCAGTGTTAAGTGGTGTTATGTTGTATTAAATTGACTCTGATTGATAGTTGATACAATTTTTTTTTTTTCCAACCCAACCCAATATCCCTAGGGTTTGTATTTCAGTCACCACTTCAAGGTGTTTGATGAGAACTGATTTTTAGAAAGTTCTGGAAAACCTATTCAAAAAATTGAAAGCCTTTCAAGTGTTGCCACGGATATGAAAAAGAAAAAATAACCAATCACTTTGGGAAACGTGCCTGAACTCTTTCTTCCCACCCTATCAATGGGTGTCTTGTGGTTTCTGGAAATCTATTTGCCATACAGAGTTCACTCCACGGAGTCACTGCAGCCTCTTGAAATTTGACTCCTGCTGCTGCTGTGGTTGTTAAATAAACCTGGATGTATTCTTCTTTTGCTTATTGCATGAGCTTATGGATTTGTCCTTAGTGAACACTTGGGAGTGAAGGTTTAAGTCAGGAGTTAGGGAATAATCATAGATCCCAGAGTCTGTGGAGGGCATCACTTGAGCACTCATCCCAATGTCCTTTCTAGATACCTAGAAACAGTGGGTGAGCTGCATCCCATTCCTTGATAATTCCTAAAAACATATACAATTAGTCTCCTTTTACCAATGTTTGTAGCAGAGGTATTTTAGTTAAGGAGCTTAGTATTTGAGTATTAAAGACAGCTTAGATTTATAATGTATTTGAAGTTGGGATCATCCCAGCTTGCTTTTCTTACTGCACATTTGACCAGGATGTGTCTATATTGTGAATGTGTATTTACGCGAGCCATCTGGAAGTTCTGGAATTGGTGCAGAGATGCCTTTTGCTGACTCCACAGTCAGTGGCAGGGCTCCAGGGACAATACATCCAAGTGCTACAGCATGGCACCTGTGGGGCCTCCACACTTCCAGATCCAGGCTTGCTAGCTAACGTGGTTCCAAGGTGTGATGAGCGGGTCTCTGCTAGCCTGGTGATCCCTACATTGCGCTCTCTGCACATGGAACAAGCACAGGAATGTCCTAATGGCACAATGCAGGAACTGATGAATCCAGTGGGGATCTTCCCATTAATTCTAGTAGGCAAAGTGCAGCGCAGGGCCATATGGCAAAGCATCACTAAATGCCTCTGGAAGCTCTGATATTTCACCTTATTTCACACTGTTTGTAAGGCAAATTCAGAGGGTTGGAATTGTTCCAGTATATTTATTTATTTATTGTTGTTGCTGTTGTTGGCTGATAGATACTTATATAAACCAAATATTTTAGTGACCCTGTAATACTTGCTCCGGACTTTCCATGGGAGTGGCTCTGAATTTTTGTTTAGAATGGAATTTCAGATGAAAGCAAAGGCTTATTAAATTAATATTGTTGGCCAGTAGCTGGTTATGAAGGAACCTCCGTACAACCTGGAGACACAGGATGAACTCTCTGCCCAATTTTACATCATTTGTGAGTGTTCCAAGAAGACTGTACTCATTATCCGGGGTTGAATCTCCCCTGTTGCAAAGTTTCATTCACAGAATCATGGCATCACAGTCTCAGGGGTTAGAAGGGACCTCTGGAGATCATCATTCAGTGGGGACAATCCAATATTCATTAGAAAAGAGTTTGAATGTGGCTGTAGTGCAACTACAGAATATTTTCTGGTTTCTCTCTTTGGTTGTTTGTGAATTAATGCAGGAAAGGAATACTGTGAACTCTGCCTTCATTCAGCTTTCTGTCCCAGCTGGGTGGTTTTGGCCACTCAGGGAAAAACTTGGTCACGTAGGAGGACAACATGCCCTGAACGCTTCAAGTTGGTGTGATGAGGCGTTATCCTTGCATCCAGTGGACAGCAATGGCTCTGCTCCCTTTGTACTGTACCACAAACTTTTAAATATTTAGTGAAGGATCACAAAAGACTTTCTTTGAAACACCTCTCCCCATTCTGAAAACACCTTTGTCTTTACCTTCAGACTCATTAGTCCTTCTGTGTTCACTTGAGTCAGGCCAACTATTAACAAAACCCCTTAATAGGTGTAGAATTGAATGGCTGAGTAAGAATACAGTAAATATTTTCTTTAGACTTCATCCTCAGCCTCATTAATGATTGAAAAATCTCCATCAATTCCTTCTTGTCCAAAGTCCAGGAAGAGTGGAGCAGAACGAAGAAGGAAAGGGTTTCACAGCAGTTTGGTCACTGGGGCACCAACTGCTGCTGATGTGCTGAGCTGTGTTATTTTGTTGTTTTAGTGCCTTGTCTTAAACATCAGCCATGTGCTCTTCAGGATAAGGACAGCCTTCCCATGCCATGTTCTTCCTATGTGTGACCCAGGTGTCTTCTTCCAGGCTAACACTGCCACGGTAGAGAAGTTGGTTTACAATTTAACTCTGTGATTGGCACCTAGTGCAAACTTGGACAAGATTCTTCTTTCCTAATTTCCATTTTCTTAAATAAAATCGAGCCCTTGATCTGAGATCTTTAATCAGTTCAGGTCTGAGCCAAAGGAAATTCCTGTGTTAGATGTGGAGCCAATCACTGTGCTTAAGAGAATAAAGAAATTATAGCTTGTCTAAATCCAATTTTTAATGGATTATTGAACTTGCGGTGTTTTTCAAAGTCTGATTTTTCTGACTTCTAGTGACTGCTCATGTAAAGCAATTAACATTATTCTCTTGTGCAAGAGATTACTTGTGTAGCTTAATTAGCACATGGCATAGAATGAGTTCTGTGTTTACTGGGTTGTGTTGCTAAAGGTACTGAAACTTTCACGATTAGTGATATTTCTTCTTGATACACAACAGCTATTCAAAGAGACATAGACATGGCTGCTCTGTATTTACAAATATGTACTGCAAAACAGATTTGTAAAGGACAGATAAGAGTTTTCTGGGAAAATATCATCAAATCTCATCTGAGTAGCATAAATGGGAAGAAAAGGAGGGGATGGCCAGGGAAAACCAGACTTAAGATAGGCTTGGCTGTAAATAGTGATAACAGAAATCATGAGTAAACACAATATTTGATTTTATCATTTCACCACTGATGCAAAAATCTTTTCTTCCCCCAGGATTTGTTATCACTGCCATGGTTTCAGACAGAACGGATGCTGCCATTTTTTGCATAGTTCAAATATGGAGTCCAGGACTGAGAATTAGCTCAATGAGCTGGAGCTCAGCCTTCCAGCCACCAAATCCAGTGACCTTCATTTTTACCTCCATTGACACATGGCTTTCATTTCAATGCTGCACCAGGCCTCGGTAATTCTGTGTTTTTTATCCCTGATCCAGGCTCGCCACTTCTTTCATCTATTCTTCCAACTCTGTTCTTCTCCTTTTTCATTTGTATTGAGTGTCAGTTACTACGTCTGGATCCCCACAATGGAGCCATGGGCCAAAATAAACCCTTGTCTTGTGCTCACTTAAACCATGAGCTCTTAGGACCAGTGGCTGGTCCTAACGAAGAGATTTACGTCTGATGCAGTCATATCATACTCTCATTATAATCCCTGGAGTCCTGATCTCTTTCTCTTACCCTGAACAGGACATTTACAGAAGACCAGAGTAAACACAATATAAAAATGCCTCCTGTCTACTGTCTGTGAAAGAGCCTGAGTTTTCTAACTTAGATGGAGATGTCAACTTTAGGATATGGATGAAATCAAGCTCACAGTATGCAGTTTACCCTCAAACATTTCCTAGCCAGGGCAGAAGGGCACTTTCACAGAGAGAATAGCAATGAAGGGCACCCTTGGCTGGACTGAACACACTTCCACTGACTGCAGGAAGACTTAGGATAACTAAATAACACAGAGATACTGAAGAGAGCCCAATTCTTCATCCCCTTTAAAACTGTTTCACTCACCTCGGATAATACCTCTTCCACTCATTACAGCTTCATCAGCCAAACCAAGCACACAAACACCTCTAACCCATGGTTGATATAAACTCAATCAAGCCTCACATTCAGCTTTAGATTAGGCTGGGTATGTGCTAGGCAGTGGAGTGGGATCCTTTAATGTAGGACAGCTGTGGGGCAGTACCTTGCAGCTGAGAGAAGAACAGGGAACAGCTGGGAGTGATATCACAGCCACATGCTCCTGATAGGTCCAAAAAAGTGCAGCCCTGCCTGTAATCACATTCAAAAACCCTGCAAGGATCACCTTAATTAGATCCTTATTAAGCTTCTGTTCTTCCAGTTGAGACCTTTTTGCATTAACTAAACTGCTGTGAGCCAGGTTTCAGTTAGCCTGAGAATAATTACACACTGTTACGTACCAGTTTCAATTCACTCTTCTATAAATATGCCAAAAATACAGCCTGGGCCTTGATCTCAGCTCCATAGCTTGGAATCAGGAATATATAAATTTAAAATCAAACATACAAGTGAGGGCAGATCTTACAATGATCCCAAGGTGAGAAATGCAGGGGAAAAGACTTCTGAGGCTCCGAGGGCTGATGAATCCTTACACATTTGTCTGATTGCAGCTGCTGGAAATAATAGGATGTGCAAAAGAGAAAGCTGAACTTAGGCATGCCTGTGGGCTACCTGGGAGCTGTGAGACAAACTCCTTGCCAACCTCACTCTCTGCTGCTCAGGACACACTGTGCACTTTGACTTTTCTTCTTCGTGTACTTTTTGATGACAAAAAGAGCATCAAAATGTCATTATTGATGCATAGATCTCTACTAGAAGAAAGAATCTTTCCGGACAAACCCTTGGGTTTGTCACAAAGAATGAGGCTCTCTCCACCTCCCTTCAACAACCACATCTCTCGGATGGTCATCTTAGCACTTTCATTGCAGTTAAAAGAAACAGGCACTTCTGAGGTGTGGCTCACCTGACCAGGCCATCGAAGATCATTTAGGCTGAGGTGAGCTGTTTCCAAGGCTCCATTTTGCTCTGAACTTCACTAACTACAGAGGGACTCTGCAGAGACTACCTTAGACGCAGAGTAGCAGGTTTATGTACCTGAGAGTAGATTTAATGGAAGAACAAATTAAGGCAGCTGAAGTATCCTCCTGCTTCCTTGAGCATCATCCAGGCAATGAAGGTCTGTATCCTCGGGGACTCAGGAATGACCTGGGCAAAGGAGGGAGCACAAGGAAATAGAAGGGAATTTTATTCTGTGGTTAAGATGACGTTAGAGGAAAGATGGATGATATAGCTCTGCTCCTCAAAGTGTAATTTTGAAGATGTGTCATGTCTCTTATCTGTCCAAGGGAGTAAATGTGTGATATTTATCTTCTCTCAGAATGTGAATGATTTTACATGTAGATGATCCATGCTCTAGTGATAACAACAATGACGGTGGTAAAGACAAGTGATCATAAACCTTAGTAATGGCCAAAGAAAACAATAATATCATGTTCCCTGCCATGGCAATAAATTCCTCAAATGCCATTCAAACAGAGTCTGCAGACCATCCACCTCTACCCAGTCACCTGCCATCTCACTCTCCTTTGCAAAGCCTGTATTGTGATTCTTTCAATGACAGCAAAATTAGAACAGCAGAGGAACAAATACACAGGCTTGAGTTTTGAGATCTGAAGATTCTTTGGTTTGATTTTTGTCTTTGTCTCAGAGTGACCAGCAAAGAAGGGAACACAGAAGCTGCAGAACCTGAGACTGTGATGTGAACAGAAGGGCTGAATTTCACAGGACACTATGAAGTGTTAGAGAAGTTTCGAAGTCACAGAAGGGAAAACATTACTAAAGTGCTCAAAAAACTAACAATCTCTGTGCCAATGTAAGATTGTTTCTCCTTTTACATCACTGTGATTTTTATTCATGCAGAAGAGAAAATAAAATGCATGGCAAATTTGGACTGTGTGGTTCTAAACCTGCCCAATCCACATCCATATGTGCACACACTTACATGCGTGTGTGTGCATGAAATGTCTGTGAGGTGCAGAGGGCAGGCTTAGAGTAATTTTTTTTTGGCAGTGTATTTTGAAAGTAGGAGCAGTGTTTGGTTATAGAAATCCATTTGTGTGTCCCCCATGCTCCACCCCCTCACAAAAAAAACCCAGTTTTTTGGGGGTGTGATTTCAGCTAATTCTGACAGACCCAAATAAATCTCAAGGACAATAAGTCCCTAAAATATTATACAAATAAGCAAAAGAAAGACATGTTATGAGTATGCTCATTGAGAGAAAATCCTACAGAACGATCCCAAACCATAACAGACCTCAGAGATGCTCCCAGGATGCTTGTTCCATGCACAGGGTTCCCTGTGTTAGTTATGCACACTGGGCATGGACAGTCAGGGATGTAAGTGCACGGGCACAGCAGCAGAGTGAGAGATAAGACCTCGGGGGCTTAAGGGATAGAATTTCCTAAATTTGTATCTCAGTGATCTTGATCACTGATATTAGTTTATCATTTTCATGCCAGACTTGGTCAGACCTCAATTTCTGGGCAAAGCAATGAGGTCTGCAAGTCAGAGGGTGTAGAGGGAAGAAGTATGTGGGATAACTATTCTGAATAAAAAAACACCTAGGAGCATGAAACTTCCATGGCTGACCGAGGGACCTTCCCTCAGCAGAAGAGGGGATGAGATCAGAGCCTGATGTGTAGGGCTGTCCGTTTGGGAGAATGCAACCAGTGCAAATAACATTAATTTTCTGAACCTAACCAAATCTTTTTGTTACCAGATGAGCAAGCTGTGGTTGGAAAAGAAAGCAGAAATGGATGGGGAAGGTTTCAAAAGAAGCCTGAGTAAAAGCCAGAGACACAGAAGGTGGCAGCACAGGTTGCCAGCAGGGGTTTCTGGGCATGAGCAATGGGCTAAAAATAGTTATGTGGAATCAGACACAGCAGGAGAAACTAGACACCCACGTTGATTTGGCTCCATTGACTTTCCTGGAGTTTTGGCTGCGTGACTCAGTTATGCATAGTCCATAGGACAGCGTAATAATCAATTACTAATTATTCTCATGGGTTAATGGTCATCAGTTATCGATCACCATTTGTTTCTATCATGAGTATATATGGCTTTTCTGCTGTCATTCTTTGAACACAATCATCCAGACCAGGCTGAAGGCAATTGGTACCTCAAAGAACACAGACTATTTTAACATCTCAGTGAAACCATCTGGGCTGTCAGTCCCCTGAGCGAATGTTATCTGCCTTCATTGCTTGGTTTGTCACCCAAGAGTACAAGCAATGAGCTCCTTAGCTCTCTGTTCACGGGAAGAAGCTTTCAGTCAGCTGCCTCAATAAAAAGCCAAGAATTGATATATTTTAAAGCTGAAGACCAGCTAAACAGACAAGTTATATCTTTGCAAAGGCTGGGTTCCTCCAGTTCTCCTGCAGATCCTGTGCAGTTTATAGAGAGCCTTCAAACTTAGGGCTTTTTAAATTTAGCCTTCAAATCAAATCAAATTTTAAAATTAGCCTTCAAATTTAGGGCTTAAACTTCTCCCTGCTGTGAGGAGCTTGGTAGGAGAAAGAGGTCAGGTCAGGCTGTAAGGAAAATGAAAGCTCCCTGCTCATTTTCTGTTTTTCTCCCAGTTATACTAATACAGAGCTCAAATCATGGTGGTGCAGCCCATGATGCTTCCTGCTGAGAACTGGACTGAATATTCATCTCATGTAGGAAGAAAGGCTGATAACATGGGAAACATTTTTGGTTCCTTTCAATATCTGAACCTGCAACTTAGGTTGTGCTACCTTCAATTTATCACAACATTCCTTTTGGATGTACCAGGGAGCATCTAAACATTGCCTCTGGCTTTTCCAGGGAAAGGATGTGGACTTCTGATGGAACAAGAGTGTAGGCAACCCATGCAAACTTGAGCTGAGCATCTGTTTGAGTACAGAGCCCGGAGTCCTTCTGCAGTCCATGGAGAGAAGCAACTTGTCCAGCTGTGGATGAATCTGTTTCTCAGTTAGTTGTGCTGCAGCTGGAGTCAGCCAGCCCTGGGTTTAGGCCTTAGACCCCACTGCAAGACGTTCCTGCTGTATTAGGTTGCAACCAGGTTGCAGCTGAGATCAGTATAAAAGTCACTTTTCCCGGCTCATAGCCATTACTCCTTCATATCTCCCAGCAAAGCTGCACATGTGGGCAGACCCTCACCCAGCCAGGCCAAAATTATCTAGGTTAACTTAGAAACTCTAGAAGAGAATTCTGTTATTTTTGCTGTGGTTTAAACCCAGACAATTTTGTCAGGAGTGCATTTGGAAGCAATTAGCGCACAGTTAGACCAGCACGTCTGAAGATGTGGCCACTTCTGGTGAGGAGGAGGAGGAAGGAGCTGTGGGAAGCTTGGAAAGAGCTAGGAATGATAGCCTTGTAGGGTAGATCGGTTGCAGCCCAAGTAGCAGATGTGGCTACAGGCCGAGTGGTGTAAGTATATTGTGAGGTGCTCTGGAAAATCCTACACACCACGTTTCAATGATCTTGGTGGCTATAACAGTCATTTCCCCAAGCTTAGCTCCTATGGAGGTCCCTGAATGAAGAATCTTCCAATCCTGAGGACCTCCTAAACACTGAAAAGCTGAACAAGGTGTAGAGTGATGTCAAGGTGTTGGGAGTGGCCGTTGGCAGGGAGGTACCACATCATCTTCTACCATGTGGTTGGAACACTGCAGAGGCTGTGAGCACTAAAAAGAACCTTCCTGGGGACAACTCCAGGAGCTTCTCTGTTTCATACAAGGCTCTTGAAAGTCATCAAGGACATCAGAGAAAAACAACAGGAACAGAAAAGGAAAAATGTAGAGAAATCCTGAGGTCAGGAAGCTACCTTCATTTTTTCTCAGTTTTGTCCCAGCTTCTGAAACCCAGAACCAGGCATTACCTTAGGACTGTTTTCCTCAGATTCTCATTCCTGGGCTTTTAGGAGAAATCCCTAATTTGTTGAAAGGTAGATGGAGAAGTTGGATCAGCAGTACAAGTTTAGTGTTTGCTGAGGAGATTGTGAAACCTCTAACAGCCCCGAGAGGTTAAGATGTTTATGCTCCGCTTCTTCAAGTGTAAGTTAACTTTTGGTTACTTGCTCCTGGTTTTACTGCCAAAATACCATAATAATAATAATAAAGAGGCAAAACAACTTTTGCTCGTATTGCTTCCTGGCAACTAGTCCAATTTGCGTAAACTTTTTTGACTCCACGCCGTTCTTTGGTTCAAGGCCACACTTTCTGCTCTGAGAAGGAGCTGAGAGTCGAAAGTGCTTCTCCAGCAGTGCCCTCTGAACAGCCAACATGGAGACAGGCACAGTGCACAACAGAAAGCGGAATTTATTAGGAGAGCAGGCTGCTGAAAAGAAGGAAAACGGCATTTCAGAGAGTTCTGGTATTCTGCCAGCAAGAGAAGACGTTAACAGTAGAAAGAACAATCCTGGAGTTGGAGGCTTAGGCACTCTTTTCCATCTGATTATAAATGAGAATAGAATGAAATGGAATTGACTGAAATAAAATAAAATAAAAATAGATGTCTATGGGAGGCACTTGCTCATTTCAGTACAATGCGGACGTAAACGCTGTGAGGATGGATGTAGTGAGAAGAGTTTGGTTTTAAACACAGAAGTGGCAGGTGTTCCTTCTGCTATCTGCTGAAAATCCCTGAGAGGTTGCACCCTGGGGCTGGGGATCTGACGTGATGGATGCAGGGAACACTGTGGGTAAAACATCCTCTCTGCCTACTACACGTCCAGGACATAAAGAACTCATGGAAGGAGAAATAATCTGGAAAGACTTGCTCAGCCTTGTCAAAGTACTCAGCTCCTGCTGTTTTCCCTGCCTGCTCAGTGTGCAATGGCCTGGATTGAGCCTGTGCTCTGTGTTCTTCTCTCACATTGCCCTAGGATTGGGGTCTCTCTCCATGGGGTTGCAGAGCTGTTTGGATGGCTTACATTTTCTTCTAGAGTTATTCAGATCGATGCTTACAGATGAAATATGGCAGGGACTGATCCTCTAACACTGAGATCAACTGGCAGGATCTGGCCAGGGTCATGACATTGACCTCTTTTAGCCTCCAGGAGAGGGTGACCACATCCAAAGTGCTCATTGGGAACTGACTGAAAGAAGGGTAGAGGTGGCACTTAGGGACAAAGTTTAGTGGGCACGATGGGGATGAGCTGACAGTTGGACTTGATGATCTTAGAGGATCATCAAGTTGGAAAACCAACCTTAACGATTCTATGATCTCCCAAATAGTGTCCAGGAATGTACCAGGGGAACTGGGGCAGATTAATTTCAGGGTTTGCTCATACAATCTGACAGCACAGACAATCAAAATCCAACTCCTGGAATCACCGTTAGACTCCATTGAACTTAGTAGTGCAGATATCTGTTTATGGGCATACTGCATCCATCTTTGCTCACAAGCTTCCCTTTGGAGAAAGCATGCTGGCTCTCCTGATATTTTGCTCCAGGGTCTCCCCTCTACAATCTGTAGAGTTTTGCTTTCTGAAGAACAGATACAAAGAAGGCCTTAGCTGCCTTTGGAGGTCAAGCTCCAAAGCTCCAATGAGTAAATGAGCAGAAAAAATAAAGGAGGAAGTCTTGAAGCTCCAGGTGTTCACCTTTGTCATTTATTCCTTTGAAAAATCGTATTTCCAAAGGGCTTTCCATCTTCCAGTTCCTTTGCTTTTTTTTTTTTTAGTTTTATTTTTGTACCATTCACAGACAAAACACAGTAAATTAAGTGAAAATGTATTTTAAGAAAATATCATTGGAAAAAATCCAGTCACAGAAAAGGCAAATAAATCCACAGAAAGAGCAGTAATTATATCCATGGTATAATCACTAAAATGTTAACATTATTACTATTAGTTCTTGTTAGAAATGGTCATATTCTTAGCAGACAATATTCTGCAGGACTTTAAATTCACCCTGAAAGACTAGAGCTGTCTTAGACGAATGTTTTCCCCACTATCAGAGCCCCAAATGTCAGGCAGTCAAAAGCTTTTAATACTGACAAGCATAAGATGTTTAAGTCCCCCTGGTTTTGGGCTGGTGCAGTGACCCATGGGGTTGGGGCAGAGCTCACAGGTTGGCTTTGCTGTTAGAGGGCAAAGCAAAGGATGGTTTATAGGGTTGCTCTGAAATAATGCCAAACCCCCAAAGTGAATTTGACTTGAAATTACCTAGAAGTCTGAGTACACTTTTTAATTTTCATTAAATAAAAAAAGAGTGACTGACAGCACAAAGGGTGTTCGAGGACATTTAATTCTATTATTCCATTCTCTCCAATCAGGAAGTACATTCCCTTCTGTTGGCCTCAGGTCCATTTTCCAATTGCAGGCTTAATTGCCACTCCAGTGGTCTCCAGGGAGTCTAGATAAGATCAGGTGAAGCTGTTAGGTTCTTGCTTTCAGAAATTTCCAAATCAAGCCTTTATAGCTTCCAGATTTGGCTCATGCCTGGAAGATAATGGATAATGTTAGCCATATGAGAATGACCCTGGTGGCCCTTGTGCCTCGAACATACACACGGGATAGGAGATGGTCTGTGCACACTGAAAGGATTATGGTCTGAACCCAGGAAAAATTAAGGAGGAATATTTTCCTCCTGCATCACTTCAGAGAAGACATTCCCAAGGCCACCCAGAGCAGCCGTGTCAGTGCTGGGTACCAGTCCCAATGCTCCCAAGTTCCCCCACCCAGTGTGTTTGTCTCATTTTCCCTGCTTTAGTCATTTGTGAACGGCTCACATCAGCGTACATGATTCTGGCAGCGAGCAGCTCAGTTATGATTTGGTAGCAAAATATTTGGACAACAGAGCTTCCAAGCAGAAAACTTTCCAGTGCAGAAACCCTCTTCATCCTTCTATGCTGCTGCCCTGGGCTGGTTTGAAATCTCCCAGCCCCAGATCACAGAAAGGTTGTGCTCTAATCTTCCATTAGACCTCTGATGATTGGGCTCTTCATAATCAGCCCTGGCTTCCTCTTCAAATTGGGTAATGTCTGGACCATTAATATTAATGGCAAGAGGAGCTGCTTCTGTTTGTTCTATTTTCAAGTGGTTTCTGGAGGCCATCTCCCAGATAGCCTAGCTTAAAACCACAGTGCTCGAAACACAGACAGCCCAGGCAGCACACACACACCTGCTCAGCCGTAGAGATTTTCCAGATGTTGACCTCCCCATTGATGGTAATTCCGTATTGCCTTAATTCCTGGACAGTCCTTCCAGTCCTTTTTTAGTTGCCCGAGCTGAGAGCTGTTACCAGACGTAGCTATATCTGACTGTGCAGAAAACATTTGTCAGACGTGCTCTGGCTGTGCTTTCTGGGATGGGGAGATGTTTTTGCAGGGATATTCCCAAGTAAAAATGTACGTAGTAAGATGAACTCCCTTGAACCTAACTGGGGTCCCTGAAGATTTTGTTTTTCCTCATTGTTGCTGCTGGAAGGGCTCTTTCCCACCAGTTGGCCAGTGCAAAGCATTGTGGGAAACTCCTCTTCTTCAGTGCAACATCTGATAAACTTGTTTGGGGACATCTTTACCACACACAGAACTAATGATAGGATTGCTGTACAAGTATTAACCTCCAACAGGAAGAGAAAAAGAGAAAAAGGAAACATTTTGAACAGGTCTTTTTTAATTTTTTTTTTCATTTTTTCAATGTTGGCCAAGCAACCTAGAGGAAACAAATCAACAAAATGAAGGCACAGTGAGGAGAAGAAATTTGTCTAAGAGATTTGCTGAAAGCATCTGACGTTATTCCCACGCTTAGAGATAAGCTGAGGTTTAGCTGCTTTCCAGAAGAGAGGCCTGGCTTGTTAGAAATATCACAGAGATTTGGGGACAAGAGCCTTTCTCATCTCTTTTATGCAGCACTGGGCTGGAGCTGGAGCAGATGCCGTGCTCGTCTCTGTTCTTTCCCCCTTGTTTCTTTGAACTGTGGCCCCTGACCCATGAAATTCCCCCTGCCCCTGTGCTCTGTGGGGCGACAATGCAATTTCCAGAAGTGTGCTTCAGTTTGGGAACTTCAGGACACCACCCTCCAAGCTATTTGTAGAAAGTGGAAGCTTAATAATTACATGAAATGATCCCTCTGGGTCATAACCATTAACTATTTTTGACAGAAAAGGAAAATGGAAAAACTATATTAACTGAAGCTAGTTAGTTCAAATGTCAACGAGGTGAAAGGACAGAGGGTCCAATCACTCAGTTACTTCCAACTGGTTAAAAAATGTCTTTGCATTGCTTACTTGTGACACTGATGGAAAACGGATTTTTCTTCTGACTTATTAACAGCTCGAATACCTGGGGGCATGCAAAACCACAGACATTCATGAAGGAACTTCCAGTTCTCAATTAATCAGGAAAAACAACTTAAATCCCAGGCTTTTATCTCCATAGAAGGGAAACAATTGATTATTTCACTCCATTCAGAACTGCATATTGGTAATGTCATTCTGTAGAGCCAGGAGGACACCTTCAAATTTGAACCAAGATCCTGATGTCTTATGTGGCTTCCAATACCCCAGAAGTTTTCAAACAGAAAGAACAGAGCAAATCCCATGTCCTCACCATATCCTGCTTCTGGTTATCACTGTCTGCCTATAGGAATTCATCTTGAATGGATTTGATGTTTTAATTTACTTTATGGTTTCCTTCTCTGCTAGTTGTATTGGAAACACTCTCCACTTTCCTCCCTAGAGAAGGAGGCGTGAAGATAAAGGGAGCATCAGTGAGCCCATTCAGACATGATCTGCTGGAAGGTGGAAGATAAAACTGGGAAAGGTTCAGGTTGCATACTAGTGATGTTGGATTTATTTATTTATTTTAATTCTCTTTTGTTCTTCTTTCTTTTTTTTTTCCCTTGCCATCTGACCAAAGGCACTGCTGAAGGCCAAGCATTTTGCTGGAGGCTTTGATCTTGCTCCGTGATGCTGGTCATGCTGTTGTGACCACCTTCTGCCAAAACCTAAGGCTTCACCTTTAATCTAGCGCTCATCAAAGATTTTCATGTGCTGTTCAAAAGTGGTTGTTGCAGTATTTTCTCATCTACCTCACTCTGATGTGTGTCCTGGTTGCTTCTAAAACCAAGGGAGAGTACTAGGTCCTCATGTCACAACTAATTTTCCTTTTGGCAGAAGCCACAGAAAGGAAGCAGTCGGTGTCTGATCCTTCCACTCTGGTTCTCTCTGGAAAATCCAGGCAAGAAAAATTCTGAAAAATGAGATGGTTTGAAAGGGGCACTAATATGGAAGAGATGTCTGATAGGATTTTGACACTTTAGCAGTCAGAAAACGCGACAACAGACACCATGGGGCCAGAGGGAAAGGTACTGCCCTAGGGACCCTGCACACACAGACACTCTTTTCTCAGTTTCATTTCAGGGCTTCCTGTTCAGATAAGAATTTGGGTATTTTCTTGTCTGCTTATGGGCCACAAATATGTCAGGTGGATGAAATGAATTACCATGGTGATAGGGCAGGGAACGAGACCATTAAATGGTCTTAATTGTATCAGACAATGTTTGCAATCAAAGAAGATGTTTATGTACAAGTCTTTTCCCTTAAACACCTTTTCCTTCCATTTCTGTCTGTAATTCCGTATTGATGCTTCTACAAATTCCTCAGTGGGTCTTGTTGCCTCGGGGACTTGAAGGTGGAAGAAATGTCAGATTCAAAGCAGGGATCAGGCAAGGTGGTGAGAGAAAAAGCATCTGTTTAGTGAAAGCTGAGATATTGTACAAAGAGAAGGAGTCTTCAGCAGAAGCAAGAATATAAGGACAGTGAGACGGAGTGAGGAGAGGAAGGGAAAGAGAAGAAAAAGCTTATTCCTAGAAAAGGCCTGATGTTTTCATGATGAAAGAGTTAAAGAAACAAAGGAATCAGTCATATGATAAAAATAAATAAATGTTGTCTGGAAAATTCAAATGTGGCATTATTCTGTGGATGCTGTCAGCTCCTGGGCAGACCACAGACAGGCCTGGCCCTGTAAAGAGATGGATGCAGAGTGACAGCACCACGTCCCTGCCAGATGGTCACACAGGAGCAGTCTGTGAATTCATGTTAGGAATGTGCTTGGAGAGAGGTCTGCCCACTCAACTCCACACCAATCTATTTAAAAAGGCACTCAATGGCCTGGTTTTTCTTACGCTCGTTGTTCCTTGTGTTTTCTTTTCATGTCTGAGGTGTTTATTAGGTTTGAGGGCTGTACAAACGAAAACAGACAAACAGCCATCAGTTGGCAGCGGGGTTGTTTAGCCAAGCAGAGGCTATTTTGGAGATCCACCATTCTGTCTTTCACCGCTGCCTGGAATACAGATGTGCAGGAGCTAAATTGCACGCTCCATTTTTAACTTGTCCTCTCAGCCTTGGAAGAGGGACAGTGCACGGGGGTTATTTGCACAGGTGAAACACTGAGGCTTTGGGGATCTGCAGATATCGTCCCTCCCTCTGACCACAGAGTGGGGCATTGGTAGGGCTGGGCATGACGGGAGATGCTCTGCATATTTCTGATTTCTGCTTCTAGAAAAAGTGTTGGGGTATTGTTGAGCCCTGTGGCTCTGGGGTATTTCTGGTGAGCTGGTGAAGGGAGTGACCTGCTCTGGGCTTACTGAAAGTGTGTTGTGCCTGTTCAAGTGGGAAGGAAATTCATGGAGCAAGATGGCATTGGAAATATCCATGCCTTTTTCTCTCAAATCCACTACAACTTCTTAATTGTCTCAAGTTCCAACACATCTGCTCCTGGAGAAAATTCTGTGCTCAGAGGGAGGTGAGGCCCTGTCCCAGGCTGCCCAGTGAGATGTGGCTGCCCCATCCCTGGAGGTGCCCAAGGCCACGGGTGGGCCCTGGGCAGCCTGAGCTGGGGGGCACCCAGCCCACGGCAGGGGTTTGGAATTGGATAACGTATAAGGTTTCCCATATTTTTTCCAAATTCAAGCTTTCAATTCAGGCAGCCTGTAATTTACTATGAGCTGCCCCCAAAATTACGTGCCCGAACAGCATTTAGCTCAAGACCAGTGTTTGCAATATTTCTGAGGGGTGCCACCCTCCACAACTCCCTGCAGGGAACAGCCATGAGACTCTTGGATGTGCGAGAGGGACTGCTGCAACAGCAGCACACCACGCTCCTGAAAGTCCCTCTTTGTACAGTGCCACACCAAGAAAAATGGTACAACAACAGTATTTACTGAAATTGTTCCCTTCTTGCTGTACTGTGCCACATGTCTGCATAGACCATCTACTCAAACCCCACTTAGGAGCTGGTCCAGCTTTGGTCATCCCATTCAAGGAGCAGTCACTCTTTCCTAGCCATTGGGTGTCTGTTTGATGAGGACTTTTTATATTTTATTTTATTTTATTTTATTTTATTTTATTTTATTTTATTTTATTTTATTTTAGTGAGAGCTTAAATGATATTCAATAAAGCAATAGATGAAAGGGGGGAAACAGGAGACTGCCAGAGTCCCAAGGAGGAGATGTGACTGGCAGAGTCCCAAGGAGGAGATGTTCCTTATGGCCCAGAACTCAACTCGAGGTGGAAAGAGATAATAAAGCAGGACAGATGCTCTAGGGCTTTGCAGACCAATACTCCTTTGATGTACAAAAGATCAGGAAGCCAGCATGGGGCAAAAGCAGCTTTGTGACATGGACTTAGCTCCAGGCTCATCTCCAAATCTGTCCTTGCCTCCTGAGTATCACTGCTGGTGTCACTTCTGTAACCGCCTGGTTGGGAGAAAGATCCAAGGAGCAGCTTGTCTGAAGGATGTAAGACCTGAATGTATGAGCTGAGCTGACAGGAAGGGGAAGGCAGAGGGGGAGAGGCAGAGAAGGGGATTCCAAATCTCATTCCTGAGTGCTTCTTGGAGCAGAAACTTTTCCTTGTCATGCAGGAGTGGGAAGCAAGCCCACAATGGCTCACTCTTTCATTATACACCTTCTTGGTGACATTAATTAGCTTCCTGATTAGTTCTTGCTTCCCCAGCATCCCAAAATTTCCTCAAGATGATTTATAAAAAATGCAGTGAATTTCTAAAGAAAAGTGCCCAGAAGCTATCTTCTCCTCAAACCAGCCTTGACATAAATCTTCAGTGATACAATAGATCCCATAAACAGCTGGCAGGATATCAGAGATCTAGCCATGGGCAATACAAAATACTTGTGCAGCACCCAGGGGCAGGGTAATATCTAAAATCTGGGGGATGTGAGCAAAGAGATGTACTGAAATGCTTTCGACAGGCATAATGCATGGATACGCTGCGTGCGTCTGCATAGCTCTGGGGGTCTGTATAAAAAGCCCCAGGTGAAATGCAAGAAGAGGTGCATGCAGCATCCTCCCCATCCCCTGAAAAAGCAGGGCTCAGGCTGGGGACACCTCTATTTGGAGGCTGGGCCAGGCCAGGTAACAAACCTTTGAATTCACCTTTATGCGAGGCCATTTTTAAGAGTCCCTCTGCTGAGTGTAACCACAAGCTAAGGAGAAAGTTTACCCAGCCTAACGGGGAGGGAAGGCTCCTTGCTGGCTCTGAAGAGCAGGTACTGTTCCACTCCAGTGCTATTTCTGGAATGCCTTGGAAGCACCCTGGTTTGTGCTAAAATAGCGTGCGGGCCTTGATTTACCTCATGCTGCGAAAAGAGGCGAGCGGTTTGAGGCGAGCCCAGAGAAAGGCCGGGATAGAAGGTGCACACAGCCCTTTTGATTCCCTGAAAATTAAATAAAAAGAAAAGATCCACGAGGCTGAAGGCGGACAAGTAGGTGCGAATTGATGCCTCGGCTCCAGGGGGAGGTCAGCTGGGCGAGAGGTCGTGCGGTGTCGAGGCAGTGCAGGAGAGCTGCCGATGCCTCCTGGCATGGGGTGGGAGGTGTGGAGGGTCTCCCCCACCTCTCCTGACAGCACTGATGTTTTAAGGCTTGCTCTGATGGCCTCAGAGAGACTCAAGGCAGGCATGTCCACCCCACGGCCTGAAGGCCGCACACAGCCTGGCCCAGGCCATACTGCAGCCTACCCCTGCCCACACCATCATGGCAGCAACCCTGCCCTGTCCAAAGGCCTGGTCTGGGTGTGCACCCATCACTCAGCAATGTGTACCCATCACTCAACGGCAACCAAACATCAGTGTGCTATTGACCCCATGTCAGCTGAAATCAAGAAGAGCGGAGGATGCTAACTCAAGTTATGACAAATAATGTTGTGCATTTTGATACGTTGGCTGAGCAGAGTGCTGTGAATAGCAAAAATCATGCACCCTTGTTTTCCGTTGTGATAAAGGAATTTGAGAATAGGTTTCAAGGCTGCAGAAAAAATCATGAATTTTTTGGTATATTTGCAACTCAGTTTTCAGTTGACATAAATAGATTATGTACAAATTTTCAAATGGAATGTATAGATCTGCAATCAGACAATTAACTCAAAGAAAAATTCGATCACATCTCTCTTATAGACTTCTATAAGAGCTCTCTTACCAGAGAAAAGTATCCCTTGCATCACAATCATACCTTACTCACGTCATTGCTTTCTGGCAGTACATACATTTGTGAACAACTATTTTCGAGGATGAAGAACAGGAAGAGTAAAATTTCATCAAAAATCTCTGATGAGTACCTCAAGAACTCACTAGGAGTTGCAACCACTTCCATCAAACTGGATTGATGCATTAGTTTCACAAAAACAGGTTCAAATATCCCCCTGTTTTTATGTTTTTGTTGCTCTCTTTTTTTATTCAGCAGCTTAGATGTCTTCACAGGGATGCTCGAGCTGTGAAACACATCACCCAAATGCTGGCAATCACTCAGACCTTCCTGCTCCTCAGACTGTAGAGGTTACATCCATAATGGTAAATTAAATGTTCCTGGAACTGTTATCTGGCCCAGAAGCCAATGAAGATGGAGTATCATGTGCATGTTATCAAATTCCACAACAGTATAGCCACATCCAAAATGCCTGTGGAGAATGGCTCCTGGTAGACAGTTGAATGCCAGTGCTCAGCAGCATTTTATCTCTGATTCACTTGTACAAATGCAGCTTACATCACTGCAGACAAAACCACCTGGTGGTGTGTCAAATGGCGCAGGATGCATCCATGGAGTGGGTAGTGCCCAAGGTGGGCTGGGGAGATTGTTACAGCTGCTCCCCCCAGGGTAAGATCCGTCCTTGGACTCTTTCTTTATGATTTCACAGGACAATTTTTTAAAAGTAAGTCTAAAAGTCAGGTCAGATCATGGTGAGAAGTTAATTTTCATTTTGATTCAGAAGAAGAGGTGTTCAATGGCCCTCCTGATCCCTGGCTTACATTTGGTATCAGTCAGTTAATCAGGCAGGCATTACCCCAGGACATGGCTCCTATTGTCCACAATGCTGAGGATTTATTAGCTATTGCCCCGTGGAACAGCCCTCCAGACGTGTTTCTATCCCTCCCTTACTCAGTTCTCCCCCTCTCACCAGCAGGAATGGAATTCAGCTGCCTTTGGAGAGGTGGAAGGGTGCGAGGAAAGCAGGGGATGCCTTGTTTAAAAAATTAAAGATGCAGCTTCAGGTGTTTGTTTAGGAATATACGGTGATGGGGCTGAAATAAAGGCTATTTTGGATAGATGGAAAGCTTTACAGAACCTCCATTCACTGCCTTTGACTGGGTCACATAAAGGGCTACTGAGCAGATAAACTTCTAATGAATATGAATTTCTCTCTTAATTAAATTACAGGAAATTAAAAAAGACGTGTTTCATGGACTGGTGAGGAGAAAAAAGTGTTATTTGTCTCCTGAAAAGAGTTCATGTTTCCAGTTTGTTTAGTTCTGGATTTCTCTCTCTTTCCTCCAGTCTGCACAGGGGAAACACGTAGACGTCTATGCTTGCTTGGAGCTCAAGAGACGGGTCTGTTCTCTGAGGGACAGAAGTGATTCTCTCACTGATGTAATGGCATATTCCCCCAGTGACTGTATTTCAGGAAGGGCTACGGTATATTTGGGTCCCTTTTCTTCTCTTGCATGGAAGCCATGGGCCATCTCTACCACAATAAACCTGTGCTCTCAAGAGATAAGAAGGAATTCATTAAAGCCTTTACTGGAAATTAAGCTGATGACTGGAAATCAAATGACTTAGTGAGGAAAGAGATGTGATCTCTTAATAGGCTCTGTAAAAGTGTTCAAAGCTTGAAGGTTCTTCTCTGGATGCATATGAAACATCACTCTTTCTAGCATCACACAGTTTTGTGTCTTATTCTGTATCCTTATGTGATACTGGATGTTTTCAGGGGTTGTTCCCTCTCCAGGTTTGGCACATGAGATCTCTGGGACGTGAGTATGGCCTCCTGTGCAGAACCAGCTCAGCCTCATCCAAGTTTTGCAGTGTATTGTGTCTTCCAGTGCAACTAATATCTCCGTGGTTTGTGCTCTCCTTTGTACGGGATGCATTTGTGAAAGGGGAAATAGCTGGTGGGGGGTGTCCTAAAGATTCAGTTTGTTTTTGAGGCTCCTGAGGTTAGACTGAATAATCTCAAAACAGAGCATCAGCCCTTAATACGACATTGATTTTCTCTGTTACCTGAATGATGCCTTGATACTCAAAGGGAAATTGTCCTCTTCCAATGCCTGAGATCAAGGACACATTTCATCTCTCCAAACCATACCAGAATGCTTGGAGAGGGAAATAGAGCCATGGGCCATAGATGAGAGTGAGGATCTGATATTGATGTGACCAAACAGCTCTGCAACCCCATGGAGAGAGACCCCAAACCTATGGCAATGCCACTGTGAAAGCCCTGGAAAAGTTCAGTTCAAAGGAAGTTATGTGAACTAATTTTTCAATTTGGAGATATTATAATTTTATACGCAAGCACATATCTCACAAGAGTGTACTGCAATACTTGATAGGTTGAGATGTGGGCATAGGATAAAATTCTGCTTTTAAGTAATAAATAATGAAGATTATAATTTTATGCTTTATATTTTTAAAATATTTAATAGAGATGCATGAATAAGAAATAGATGAATAAGCAAAAGAACAGTCAGAGACCAGAGAAAAACAAAAAACATTCGTTTGAGGGTTGTTTTGGTACAGTAGGAATGGAAACGTTAAACATTCTGAAGTTCTAAGAATTACTTCATCGCAACATGGGAGCTTCCAAGCCTTTTCTTAATCCTTGAGAATTTTGGACTGAAAAGCTGAGGCTTCAGAAGGGAATTTGATGTATCTATTTGAATTTTTGGTAGAGGTTCCTTTATGCTGAGGCACTAAGGCCAAAACTGTCGTGCCAGTTGGCCATAGACCACCTATAGAGATGGTAAGGGCTGGTAGGCAGTGACCTCACCTGTGTCTTGCAACCAGAGAGAGATTTGCTTGTCTGATCAGTGTGGATGAAACTATGTTTGTTGTGCCTGCAGAAATCACTGCATGCTCCAGAAAAGGGGATCTGAAGGGAATATCTTACCATCTATGAAGTTCTTCCTGGTACTTTAGAAATAGATATCTGGTTACAGAGAAGAGACATTGTTTGTCACTACAATTCCCTGCATTATGAGCACTCTATCATTTAATCAAGGAGGTGTATATCCACCATCCCTACCAATCCTGGATGCTCAGCATGGATCCAAAGAGTCCAAACTAAACTAATTCAACTTCATTCTGTTACCTCCTCTGGGATAAAAGACTCACCTTCAACCACACCATCTTGGAAGATCATCATAAATACATTTGAGATGTTGTGATAAGCCCAAGACAAAGAAAAAAAATCCCTAGCAGAAACCCACTACCTGAGCCTCTCTACCACTTTAGAATCATGAAAATAGAGAGAAGAGCTGGGAAAGGTTCGGAAAGAGTGGCAAGGATTGCCCAAACTGAAACATTTTTAGGAGAAAGAATTGAGTGAAGAAAGACACTTCCAAGCTCTTGGATTCCACTATCACTACTGGTGAATTAACTCACTGAGTTCACTATATCCTTGAAGAATCCCAATGATGTAGTCAAAAAGCATGGAAACCTTGGGCTTCTGGCTCAAAATCCCACGTATGTGGATTGAAGGATGCTGCACAAAGTAAAGCTTGGGCTTTCTCTGTTCTTGTGTAGGACATGGTGATACCTTACGTAACCAATGAGATGTGGGTTCATTTTGCACGAGATAATTGTCTTCTGGTCAGTGTTATCTGAATGCAGGGTCCTGCTAGATGATGCTTTGCTTCTTTGGGGAGCAAAGCCATGGGTTCACTCATTACTCTAGAGTAATGGGTCCTCTAGAGTAGGCAGAGACGATGGGAAGATTAAAAGAACTGATGAGGTTAGTTCACAGAATGGGAACACATCTGTGAGGCTGCTCTCCAAACGTGGAAGATGCTGGACTGGCTGTGGAGGAGATGGGTGCAAATTCTGACCCTCGTGGCACAGTGGAGGGCAGCGAAGGCTCTGAGCCTCCTTTCTCATGGCCTCAGTAATGGACTAGATGCAGAACCAAGCCCAGCTGCATGTTAGTGAGATGTTTTGTTTTCAAGAACACATTTGCTAAAGATTAGCGGCAAATATAGCTTCTGTGCAGCCCTGAGGGAAAGTAACAGAGGAAAGACATTGAGAGCTGTGGGTCCTAAATAAAGGAAGAAGAAGAAACACACATCAGAAATGGAAGAGGCTTTCTGCCTCCTCCCACCACTCCCTTGATGGGGGCAGCCACAGATTGCTTTGAAGTCCTGTCCTTCAGGCTCATTGCCATCATTTGTGCTCAGCCCTTCCAAGAAAAGCACAGTTTCTTGGTGACAAGAGACTTGGCCAAGGAGCAGAAGGCAGGCTTTTTGCATTATGGGAAGGGCTGTGAACAATTTTGCCTTTATCACCACAGAAGGGACTGTAAATCCCTCAGAGTTATGGATTCTACTCCTGCAATTTGATATCCCAAAACCAGTCATTTAACTTAGGATAAATCTTCTAATTATTATTATTATATGGTTTGTTGTTTTATTTTAAACAAGAAAGAGAGAGGGAGAAATTGGCTCTAACATGGCTTGAAAGTAACATTTGCAGCCAAAGAGTCATTTTATGTATACTGCTTTGCCTAACTGTACTCCATAAGGGTATGAAGGAACCAGAAGCTCAAACCTGATTTCACCATTAAGATACGGAGTTTAGTCCATTTCTTGGCACTGGTTAGAAAGTCAATATTTTCTATTTCTGCTTTCCTGGCTGAATTTGGTGGAGCAGCGGGTCTAAATCCCAGCTCCCGGTTGGGATCCAGGAAGGCATGCTGGCAGGCATGTTACCCTACAAATTCATTCCCTGCACAGTTTTGCTCTGGGCTGTTTCCAGCTCCCTCACACTCATTCATTTGATTCCTGCCTCAGCTTGCTGCACATTTGTAGAGTCTGTACATTTGTAGACTTGCTTCATCTGTGGGATCCAAGGTGCAACTCTAGCTGTGTAGCCTGCTTTTACCATCTGCTTTCTTGGTTTTAGCCCAGCAAGTTTGCAGATAACACAAAACTGGGAATAACTGATGCACCAGGGGGTCATGGTGACATCTAGAGGGACCTGGACAGCCTGGAGAAATGAGCTGATGGAAAACTCTCAAAGTTCAACAGGAAGAATTGTGATGTCCTGTCCCTTGGATGGAACAACCCCCGTCACCAGGACATGCTGGGCATCACCCAGCTGGAAAGAAAAAGACGTGGAGGTCCTGGTGGGCACCAAGTTGAACATGAAGCAGCAATGTGTCCTTCCCACAAAAGAGGCTGATGATATCCTGGATTGCATCAGGATTGTTGGCAGGTTGAGAGAGGTGATCCCACCTCTCTTACTCAGCATCAGTGAGGTCACATCTGGAGCACTGGGTCCAATTCTGGGGCCCCCAGTACAAGAGAGACCTCATCATACTGGGGAGAGTCCAGTAAAGAGCAACCAAGATGATGGAGGGACCAACTCTGCTGTGAGGAGAGGCTGAGAGAGCTGAGGCTGCTCTGCCTAGAGCAGGGGAGGCTCGGGGGGGATTCACCCATGGCCATAAATCCCTGCAGAGAGCTGCAAGGAGACAGAGCCAGGCTCTGCTCAGTAGAGCCAGTACCAGGACAAGAGGCACGAGACACAAACTGGAGCACAGAAAGCTCTCCATGCCCATCAGGAAGCACTTCTGTGCTGTGTGGGTGCCAGAGCACAGGGACGCAGGGAGGTTGTGGGATCTCCTCCTTGGAGACCTTCAGAAGCTGTGCATTAACTGTACATTAACCTCTCCTGTTATACCTGCCTGGATGAGGAAAGCCAGCTAATTGAAATATTAAAATGAGCCTAGAGAACTGTAGCCTAACTGGATGAGGTAGGTTTGTGCTGGCAAGGTGAGGTCCTCACATATGGCAAGAGGGTGCATCACGTGTTTGGGCTACCTTGCTTTCACACCCACTTACCCAAATAAGCAATACGACTCACTTAATAACTTGTTGAGGTCTGCTGCACTGGCAAGAACCAAATCCAGATCTTCTGGGGCCCACTTGCATTCCTGATGTCACACAGTGAAGTGTCCATTGCCTCAAGCAGAGCAGAGCACGACAACTTTCTGAATGGCTGCAATTGGTCCACCTGCCTTCCTGCTTAGCTGGAGGAGCAGAAAGGATAAAGGTCTGCATCAAACAGCTGGAGCTGCTCTTTCTGAACACCTGGACTGGCCCAAAGAGACCCTTTTAATGTCCCATCCAACTCTAAGGATTCCATAATTCTATTATACGAAAGCCAGAAATAATTAAAAGCAAAACTAATCCTAATGTCCTCTCTTGGGTACTTGGAGGACCTCATTTAAAACAACAGCACATGTTTTGCCAAAAATCAATAGTGTTTTGAATTAACTCGCAGTGACCAAAATTTACCAGCAGATAATGTGGATATGCAGTCAGCCTTTGATTATGCCACCATCCCATGAACCAGAACCACAAAAGAAGACTTCATTTCCCACCAGTAACATGTTGCAACCAGGCATGGATTTATGAATGAAGCCAAGAAAGAATAAATTCTTCCTTGTATCCTCTTCAACCACCCAGCACTGTGCATGCATCACGCCAGAGGATGAGATTGATGGCCACAGCTGCTTGCACGGCCACAGACACTTGGACATCTTTGATACTCGTTAGATATCGAGATACATTTTCTTGGAGAGTGCTCTGTGAGGCTCTTTAGGTGGGTTCTCCTTAGCTGTCTGAGTGCTGACTGATTTCATTAAGGTCTTAGTTTGCTGCAGTGCTCTAAGGATGAGCAGGAGACCAGAGGTACAGCTGAATTATGTTATGCTGTCCCTTGGACACGGTCAGGATGAACCCAATTCTGTGCTAAGACTGTGGTACCCATCTTCTGCATCAGTGATGGGCAGGACATCAGAGCACAGACCTCTCTGTACTCAGTCAGATAGGTTCCACTTTACACCCACCCTAATGCCCTTCAGAGCTGATAGTGAGGATCCTGCCCTCCACCAGAAACGTCAGCCGCTTTTTTCCCCAAATCTTATTGGAGAAGGTTCACTTTTGTCAACCATTTTTTGGGAAAGGAAGTCAATGTTTTAGCTGGGAGAAAAAGCAAATGCTTTTCAATGTGTTACACCTTATCCTACTATGTAGGAATATCCTAAAACAGTAAATTGGAACCAGAGGTGCAACTGCCTGGGAGGACGTTAGGGCCATCAACTGGGCACATCTTTGAAACATCAGACTTCAGTTCAAATGGGAACCTATTTCAGTAGTATCTCTTTACCCCCACAAATAAAATCTCTCTGTAGATGTCATTCTCCATCCATCCATTGTCACAGTACACACAGCACATGCATGCACACTCAGACATGCAGAACTCAGGACCATAGTCCAGTCATTTTCTGCAATAGTTACTGCACACATTCACAGAATTATCCTTGTAATGATACCTTGCCTAGAGAGAGCTCCTCTCTGTTTATGTTATTCACCTGGCAGTAAGCTCAGCCCACTCATTTATAACGAAAAAGTTATTGAGATGGATGAGATGTTTATACAGGTGGCAAGGATTCTTCCAAATCATTGTAGTAAATACTCAGATCTTAAGACTTTTGATTGGATGAAAACCCTCACGCTCCAGGATATCTGCCAGCTGTAATTGATGGGGTCAAGAGAGCAAGGGGAATAGGTTTTCTCCAGCTTGGTGGCTGAAGTAGAAAAATGAGGATGGGAGGAAAAAGGGATTTATCTTATCTTCAGCTAAAATAAAATGTTTTGGTGATTTTCCTGCTTTTAGGGCTTTTAGGAAAAGATGTCCTAAAAAGAATACTGGAAAAAGATATGAGATGAGCATGAAGAAAAGTATTTCATTTAGCACCAAAGATAATTAACACTTCTCTTTATCTTTCCATTTAAAGAAGAAAAAGTCACTCTACATTTAACCATCAAAACAATTCAGGTTTTAATCAAAATGCACGCTTCCTCCATAGGCAAATTATCTCCTCACTGTTCAGCACAGCTTCAGGCAAGCTATTTCCAGAGCAGCTGGCCATTACTAGAGAGTGCTGAACAGTCATTTGAGATACACTGAGCCTCTTGTTTTCTCATCTGTAGGCATTGTCTTTCTCTGCCTAAAAACTTTAAGCACATTACAATGTTTTCTTTGGCCCATCTGTTAGCAGAAAGGTTTTTGTGAATTCCATGTGAACTTCCATTGATATATGTAGTTCTGCTGACTATCCAAGCCACGTTGATTACTTATTATTCATTGCTTAGATTTATGATAGTGTTAATAGAATAAATATTTATTAGCAAAGACCCTGTTGTCTAAGATACGATAGTAAAGAAAGCAGAAAACAGCTTGAGTGCAAGACCACCCTTTATACCAAAAACTCACTGTAATTGCAACTGGATTCCATGTCTCCAGCTCTTGATGATGCAAAGAACATTATTGCAACAGATCTGTGTTGTGACTTGCAGAGAAAACAAAACCCAGGAGTTTTCTTTAAGTGTCACTGGGGGAAAAAATAGACAAAATGCTGTAGAAATAATCTCTCTCTTAGAAATCTCAGACACATTTACTTCTGTTTTGAGAGATTGGCTTCCTAAGGATGCTAAGGAGCTGATGTCCAATCGTCTCCATAGGACTGAAAATACATCACCACCAGAAGAGCTGCAAGATGGGCAAAGAGCTGATGGTCATGCTCAGGAACTCACAGTAACTGAGTCTGCCTGCTACCCATACCAGGCTGATGCAGAGGCTGGTGGCCTGAGAGTGCTGGAGAGTCCATCTACCAAGGATGGATTCCATTCACGCTCAGTAGAAATGATCTGAACCTAGAAGTTGATAACCAGAGACTGAACACCACTGAGCATCCCAAAGGGAACATCCTCACATAGCAACTCCCATCTGTCTTCAGGATTTTTTACCTATTTATTTATATTTTAACTGACTTGCTTAAGTTCTTGGCCTGGTCTGGCACTTCTTGGTGTTAGCAGAAAAGCTCTCTGTGACAACAGTTGTTTGGTGCTCAGGCTGTAGGATGATTATGGAGGGTCCTCCATGTAGTATTTGTGCACATCTTGCAGAGCAGTCAACCCAGGGTTGGAAAAAAAAAACAAAAACACTAAGAAGCAGAGGTTTGTGCCTTTCAAGGAGCAAATCAGCCTTCTTAGACCTCGAAGTGCCCCAAACCTGTCTGTTGCTCCTTTCTAACATCTACAATCCTCTCTTTGCCTTTTGGTACCGTTCATTAAGAAAACCCCAGTATTGCTCTTCCTAGCATTTAATGAACTCAGAGGGAACTAGATCCAGATCTGTGCTCTCATAACTGGTTCTTGTTAGAGGCACCATGACAGGTTGGGAAAGGAGCCCAGAGCAGAGAGGTCCTGGCCAAGCAGGGCAGCACGGCTCCTGGGCTGTGCTACGCAGGAGCCTGAGTCTTTTCAGAAGCACATTTTTTTTTTTTTCCCCCCCTAGCTCTGAGCTCTTTTGGCCCTTTTCTTTATTTTTGTCCTGTCTCCATCTGGTGTTGGTCTCTCCACCTACACTGAGCTCCCAGGAGCAGTGCCTGCCTCCAAACCACATCCCTGCCCAGGCACAAGCAATGAGCTGAAGGGCAGAAACCTGAAAGGGGCGGCAAATTTTGTGAAACTCAGATGAATCATTCTGGGACCATGGGCTAAAGAAGAGGAAATAATTCCCTGTCCTAACTGTTGTGATCTCCCCAGCTTCCCACCACTCCTCTAAGAGCATCACCACAGGCTGCCCAGGGAGGTGATGGAGTCACCACCCCTGGAGATGTTCAAGAACTGTGGAGATGTGGCACTTGGGGACATGGTTTGGTGAGCATGGTGGCGATGGGTTGATGATTGGACTTGATGATCTTTGTGGTCTTTTCCAACCTTAATGATTCTGTGATTCTATCACCTTGTTCTCTCCATGCCCTCCATTATGGCGGATGCTTCATCCTTGGAGACACTCAAGGTGAGGCTGGACAGGGCTCTGAGCACCCTGATCGGGCTGTACATGTCCCTGTTGCTTGTAGGGAAGTTGGACCAGATGACTTTTAAAGGTCCCTTCCAACTCAAACAATTGTATGGTTCTATGGAAGAGAGTTACATGAAGATGAATCCAGGCTCAAGTGACACTGCACAGCTTTTGTTTACCCATCTAATAATGAACAAGGGTCCAAATTTTTCAAATGGGGCCAGTTGAGAGGCAAATTTGGTGTCACAGCTGGGCTGTGTGCAAAGGTCCACATCACTGCTCTGTTCTGCACTGGCTGGCTCTTCCTGGCTGCTCAGGGGAGGGAGCACAACCCTCTGCAGTCCCTACCCCATCTCCAAGCATGCACATGCCTGCAGGAGGTGGAGAAACATCAGCCAAAATGCCTTAAGACATTGCTTGCACCCAGATGGTTGCTAAGAAGCTTGTCTTCATGTTGGAAGTTATTTCCTACTCAAAGAGCAGAGCACATTCACTGAGAACAGTCTGAAATCTCTCTCTCTATATATGTATGGAATAAAAAGAAGTCACTCAGGACAATAACCAGATCCAGTCAAACTTCAATCCAGGCAACCAATAAATATGGAGGTTATAATTTCGATATTGGTCCAGCCATGGGAAAGTGTCCGGAATTTATCCTGAGATCTTTACCAGCTCACATCTCTCTATTAAACATTGCTTTGCACTTCAAGATTTGGTGAATCTCCTGAACTCTTCTGAATTTCTGTACATGTGTACATTATTTACATTTTTCGGCTCAGACATTTTTGCATTAAAGCCACAAACATTCCATTCCTGTGGTATCTGAGGTCACAAGCCTTCAAATAGCCCTGATTCACACCAAGTTTACCTCTATTTGCCTTCTGCTGATTGAGCCTTCAGCTAAAATGCCACGTTTTCAGGGTTTTCCCACCAATATGGAGTAAGACTTTTTTTTTTCTTTTCTTTCTGCCTTTAATGAAGCATGATATTTTAAGCAGTCACAGGAATCCAGAAGCCAGAACTATTGGGAAAAAAAAAAAAAAGCCAGACTTGCAATAATAAATTGGCAGTTATGGAAAAGCAGGCCTGTGGTTTGCTATTTCTACCCATGTCTGATCTATACCGGATTCTATGATAATCGGTGATTTTGTCCTCCTGACAACTACACCAACTTGTCACAGGAGATAGAACTTCTGCTAATATATTAGTAATGAAGTTTATTATAATAAGTACATCAGTGTCGTTAATCCATTATGAAAACAAGAGTCACAGTGATGAGTCTACTGCATACCCGAGTCACTGCCCCTTAACGTACCTTCGAAGATTAAAATTTCACTCATTAACAAGAATAGTTAGTAGGCTTCTCTCAACCTTGGGGAGTGAAGAAAGAGATGCTGCCATGCAGCTCGCTGCTTCATCAAGGAGAGCTCAGCATGGGCCTTCTCTGACTGCTGGAGTTATGAGAAAAAGCAATTGGCTCATAGTCAAGCACAGAATTCTACCACAGCTTCAGACCTCTTGATGCACTTTGTTATTTCTCCAGGAGGGGTTCCAATCGGTCACCCATCCTAGGTCTGTGCCCCTTCTATTACTGCTATTAATTTGGGTTTTTTTTGTGGATTCCTGTCCCAAGAGAGTGCTCATGAATCCTACATGATCAAGAAAGCCAAGCGGGGATGGGTCCTGATCCTACACAGTTGATGAAACTGAGCAGTGAGCACCTTTTAAAGGCTGGAGCCTCCACCCACAAACCCTGCAACTGCATTTCAGCTTCTGCAGCTCCATTTATTATATGGGAGTGCTATTTAAACTCAGGTTTGGGACTTAAATCCCTACCTGAGCTCTGGTGTAGGTTTGTTGGTCTCAAGCAGCACTACAACCATGCCTGTGCTTGACCATGGGTCCCACTGGTCTTCACTATGTCCTTGTAAAAAGCACGTGGGGAAGCTCGCTGTCACTCCACTTTCCTGTAGGAGTTTGTAAACATGAATAAGATCTGAGAAAAACAGCAACAGCCTCCAAAATCCTGGATGCAAGGAAGGGAGATGAGTTATACTTGAATGAAAAAAAAACAAAAACAAAAACAAAGAATAAGACTGAGCTTCAGATTCTGAACCTGGAGACCAATGGTGCACGCTGCTGGTTGATGCTTATTCTCTATTTATCCTCTTTTGAATAAAAGCTCAAATATGCTTTTTTTTTGTTTGTTTCTAGAGGAAAGCTGGTTACTATACCTTCCACAAATCTGATTCACCTGAGTATACGTGGGGCATCTAAATTTTCTGTGGCCACCTTCTGATGCTGACATGCATGCTGAGACTTCATTTGTGCTCAGAAAGCTTTGGGGCTGTTAGGCAGAAGCTAATTCCTTGCCAGTGGGAACAGAATCACAGAATCACAGAATCACAGAATTGCAGGGGTTGGAAGAGACCTCGAGAGGTCATCGAGC